>LD700007.1:3541491-3556576 GCA_003118335.3 Papilio memnon | reverse complement strand
GATCGTCAGTGTACTTTGTAAGTTATCTACTGCTCGTTGCGTCGTTCTGCATACAGTTAAAAAATTAGAACCAATAGGTTTACTATTGTTAATAATGATAGCTAAACTGACCTGCTAATATGGCTTTGTGTGCTTGGAACTCCCTGCCGCCGACGGCTAGCGTGACGTCAGAGAATCGCTCGTTGTCAAAGAGCGCTCCGAGGTCGTCGGAGAGCCGGCATTCGGGCACCTTAAACTGCACCACGTTGCTCTGCCCGCTGATGTTGATGCTGTCCGCCACCACCGACACCTCGCAGAATATCGTCAGCTTATCCTCCGGCAGCAGGCCGTTCGCCTCGTCCAGTAGGAAATCTCTGTAACGCGTACACAATTAACATAAATAAATGCCCATTATACCCGTGTTAACGTCGACGGTAGGACAAACAATACAGAAAACAACTCTTGGACATATCTAGCTTCTTTTATAAACATACATCTATACTTATATTATAAAGAGGAAAGATTTGTATTTTTGTATGCATTGAACTAACTGAAAAACTACTGGGCCGATTTCAAAAATTCTTTCAACATTAAAAAGCTACGTTATCAGTGCGTAACATAGACTAAATTTTACATATTTTGTTTATTTTCACGCCGACGAAGTCGCGAGCAACAGCTAGTTTAATAAACTTAGTCCAACGTTTATTAATGATATCAATGACAGCAGCTAATTATGCGACTGTAATGACTTTCGATAATGAAGTATTCCCCTTACAACCACTTAGACGATGACAGACTTACCGACACTTCACATACTGATGTACTGAAACTTATCAATTATGATGATGTGTTGCTTGCGACCATTTAAAAGATATCCATAACACATGGCATTTGTAGATTAATTCCGCAGTGCGGTCCATCGCATAAGGATAAATGTCGATGACATAATGTTATTGTGGCATATGAGGAGTGCCGTTCATAGTGCCATAGAAGGAACGCACATATTTCCGGCTTCATCCAACTGTGGACGCAATCGTTGGTATTGTTTGATCATATTCAATTATTGACGTAAACCGAAGTTGTAAATATGCGTAAACCGCATGAGTATAAAAAACGACGTAAATGGACAAGTATTGGAATGCACATAAATGTTATCATCTATCGTATAATGCTGTTTACTATCTTTTTCTAAAAACTGATATTGAAATCAATAATCGTGTATAACAATAATCAAATTGCTCACCTTCTAATAAACTTTTTGAAGCCCCAATCTTTGCCTTGGACAAATCTGTACGCGCGTTGCGACTCCATCGCCTTGGTCTCCTCTCGCTTCGCGTTTAGAATCGAGAACTTGAACTTTGCCCGCACTTCAGATTTGTTACACGACACTAATAATAAATATAATGATAAATAGTCTTTGCTCTCTTCGTCGAGTCCTTTTGGATTTACACGAAGACACCATTTTAATTTGTCACTAGCACCGGCCGAGAAAGTCGATGATTTTAACACTTCACCCATCTCTTCTCTACAAAAACTAAAATTGTTTATTGTCCACATATAACTAAACTTCACCACTTTCACCTGAAACAAAGAAATAAGCATGTTTAAATACATATAAAAGAATACAAGACGACTATTTTAAAAGAAGAAATAATAGTATTGCTAAGCTATTTGATTATTATGTTGTAGTCGCCCAATTTTAATAGCAAAATATTTTTAAGTAGTTTCTAATTATCGGCAATATCGAAATCTAAACATTCTTTCATTAAAACTTTCGCATTCAAACTAATTAAAACATAACTAGCGTGTATTTACAATCTGTGTTCCCAGCAAGGTTGGCAATCATAAGTAAAAGTACAGAATGAAAATTAAGGTTAGCCTCGAAGCGGCCGGACGCAGGAAGCGCATAAATAATGCTGGAAGGTATAAGCTTATTTCGCAAAACAAAAGCTTTGCGAAACTCCATCCGATTTTAAAACTTGTTTCGTCTAAAACACAAAATAAAAACTTTACAGCAACATACGCCTTCTAACAAATTATTTAAAGACTACCACGGAAGAGACGCTAAGCATGCTTTAACGCAAAATTTATGACTAATAAATTTTTTAATCATTCCATGATCCAAGGCCAGTTTTATTGTACAGATTTATGTTTATCGACAACGTAATAGCGAATATATAAATCTTATGCAACTATCGCCTTAGTAGATTTATTTATCAATTTGTTAACTTATCTGTCTCATATTGCGTTGCAGTTACAATTATAATTTGAAACAAGGATCTTAAAATTAATGTGCACTATTAGTATGTTGGTAAAGTTCCTTATTAAAACAGTAACATGCACAATTTGTGCGTTCATACATATTTCTTCAGAATTAAGTAGTGTGTGGAACTTGCACACAGCAAGGTATAAAATGTGGCGATCGCATCGTAGGTAGATGGGCGCTTGGGCCGTAGGGGTCATGAGGAATAGTGGTAGCGTCCGCTGGTCGTTGCCCCCGACCGTTGCTTGGCTTGCGGGCTGCGGGCTTGCGGTGCTGCTGGGGTCTTCGTCCGGTCACCGACCCGCCGCAAGGCCAACCGCATCATCCCCGCACGTTTATGGACGCACCTTACAAATAACGCTCGCGAATTCCAAACCTTCGTTTCAACTAGATGTGTGACTAATATTTCCTTTCAAATATTTAAGCCACTTCGTACGCAGTGTGCGACAATTGAGACTCACTACTGAAATTGTCACAATTGAACGATCGTTTGTCCGTGTCTGGGTATTGAGCGATCTTTGTTTGATTCTCAGTCAAGGTGAATGTTTGTGCAAACACGAATATTTGTTTTACTTCTTACAATCCTACTCATCACAATAAAACTTGTTGATTTGTATTATATGAGAGCCTCAGCTTTTCGTGAAAGGGATAAGGAATTTTTCTTTGGAACCCGCTTTAATATGAATGCAACAAAAACACCTACGCACTATAGCGAAATCGGTCATTTACTCCGATTTTATAGAAAACTTGAGATATATCGCAAAATGTCTAAACTTAACTCTTTGCATATCAAATGAAACAACATCATATTAGAGACAAGAGTGTTTGTATGTACATTTGCTGTATAGTATTGTACAGACGTTAGTTGTATTAACGTTGTAATAAAGTAATATCAATGAATGTTAACGAGCGTGCATCTGGCGTCAGCAAGAAATCTGATGTTGACGCAAAACAGTGCAACGTGTATTGTATCCACAACAAAGACACATGGAGTAGCAAGCGCTACGGTCACGTGTAATGACCACATTCCATCACAAGAGACTTACAGGAATTGTTAGTAGGACATCGCGCAATCACTAACAAAGGCTCATTTCTATTGGATAATAGAAGCGAAGTTCCTCATTGATCTGGATCTTTCATCGCTTTTAATTTAAAGTAAATATTCCTAAATTAAG
Organism: Papilio memnon; assembly: GCA_003118335.3. Taxonomy (NCBI): domain Eukaryota; kingdom Metazoa; phylum Arthropoda; class Insecta; order Lepidoptera; family Papilionidae; genus Papilio; species Papilio memnon. The sequence continues at coordinate 3,553,159 of LD700007.1, read as the reverse complement.
AACATCATTAGCGCAAACATTCTTTATGAAACAAACGCGGCACGTGACTCATATCACTCAACCCCACTAAGCAAAAGTTGTCGCCGGTTTTACATGTCTACTTATAGCTAAAGAATCGCCCTCTTTGACATAAAGCTGGCATTTATATACTGCTGAATAATTGTAACAAAGTAACATTCACTTTTTTAGAATTGTCAGCGACACGTTAAAATCGGAAACCTGAGCCGAGGAACCGAGGCCTCAATAACCAGCACGGCCGTGTCGACGCCTCCAACTCAAACTTTACCGTTAATTTTAGTGAACTAAATAGAATTTTTTGGGCAAAAAGTACACAAAAATGGTAATACCCGGTCGACGGATAAGTCGTTCAACGGTCGTTCTGATTTTTCGAGCGTACATCAGGAAACAAATGTTGAACGGTTGAACGCAATAATACAATTCGGCCTCGACGAAACAACCGGTCGCACTGTACGTGAATTTCACCGTAGTGATTGCAAAAGTACGCGTATCACTTCACCTCTACCAATTACACTTTCAAAAAATAACGAAAGAGTATACATGCCTACTATTGATTACAAACGATTCGATGTAGCGCCTGTCTTCAGAAAATGTTGCATTCTTGATGCATATTTAAAAAGATGTTTATAAAACTTAAAGAATATCTGACACTAAGTTTATATAATGTACAGAAAACAAATCTAGCAACATTAAAATTATTGTTATTGCTGACTAGACATTTTAATAATTAAACATTTAAATAGCATTAACAAACGTGCTTATTTGCCATTGTGTATGCACGATCAATACTCTCATATCGGCAGTTGGCGGTGTCATAATACATAAAACGGCGAGCAATGTCGCCTCGCAACGCCGTCGGTCACGTCGCGTCACTGTTGCCCACCGCAAACACTGCGCCAGCGAGACTCACCTTCTAGCGTTCGAACATCACAAACGTATTACGTACGTCAGCTACTTCCTCGTTGATTTTCATATTAGCACAATCAGCGAGTTTATTTCAAGTTCAACGATAACGGACGAAGTCTCCGACGGAATAATCATTCCGCCCCTCTCCACCGTAAAATGACGATACAAAAACGATAAATGATAATAAATATTGGCAAGCAAATTTTAAACAACTACAAATCTGCTTGTGAATATTACTTTTGAGATGAACTATGTGCAGTATATTCTATGCTACCAAGGTTCTTTTCCTTCTAATACAACTAAGACAGAAGAAATGACGCTGAATTACATTTGGGGTATTACGCATGTTGCAAGTATATTAATATCAACGCAGTTTTTAACCACGTATTGGAGTTGAAGGGTCAGACAAAAACAATATGTAAACATCGTATGACATAGATGTCTGATAAATATAAAATTAATCACATTTTAGAAGTAAAGTCGCGGCCGCAGCCAAAGGCGATAGAGGTCGCTGTGATCGATACTTACAAGACGAAGCATTGAGGTTTACGATCTCTCAAAGTTGATGAAGCTGTTTAGTTGTCAATGCAAAGCTTCGAGGTCAAGGATGATAGTTTTATTAATTTCGTACGCTTTATATAGGAAGTGTCTTGATAATAACAAGCAAGGGAAGGTCATTATCGTTGTTTATTAAATAGATTACATTAGCGAAATCACCAAAACGTTACCTTCATCATCTTAGCATTGCACAGATTTCTTTGCAATTATAAGGGCTTTCCTTTATCTTTTCTTTAGGGTACCTTATAATTTTACCATTCTTTTTAAGCTTTATTATTTTAATATACTTTTATGTCATAAAATGTAATTAACCTTCCTGGATTTTATCACACAAAAGGTGCAACCAATGTCAAAACAAATTTGGTGAATGTTTTAAACCAATTCACATTAATCGGTTGAGGTTGAATTTGTATTTCTGAAGCATTTAATAACTTTTAAGTTCCTGTAGTACATCAAATACAATTTTAATGTAAGTTTACAGTCTTATAATAATAATACACCACTCTTTAATTACAGATTTGCCTTAATATACATATAACAAGGTTATTACTGACGTGCATGCTAAAATGCACAAAGACAAGTTTGCAGTCTGGGCTTGTGCTGTATAACAATTGCAATTTATAAATATGTATTAGGTTATTTAAATGAATGTTCAGACTTACCATTCATTAAACTACTCTCTGTGGATGTCGTGGTCAGTTAAAAAAAATAATCGACTTGCTCTTCAATTGATCACCCCGTCTTCAATGATCAAGTATCTAGCTATCAGGTAGTTTTAAGTCTAGATATAGAATTTTGTGATATTTTGGTGTCGCCGCTGGTGTGGGTATGGTCAGTGCGTCATACCTGTGTAAAGCACCAATTCTCGGCGACGGGCGTGTTGCCGTCGTGCAGCGGGCTGGGCACGCGGCTCACCGCCATGCCGCCGGCGCCGTTGGACGTGACGCGCGCCGACTGCGGAGCGGCCGCGCCCCCCGGGCCCGCGCCGCCGCACTCGCTGCCCGACCCGAGCCTGCAACAAGCGCACACACAATGCTATTCATGCCTTCACACCATACCATCCACCCTACAATAAACAAGGTAATAATCACCTACGATACCGTGTGGCTAAATGTGGATATTCCATACTGTACATTTACCGACCATCTCATTTATTTGTTATATATCTATACTTATACTTCTAAACATGCCAGCATTGCCCATAATTTTCAAATGTCAACATAGACAAGTACCGATTTTGTTACGGGCACAGAACTAATACAAATATACAACTATATGCAGTTACGTTATCGTATCATCAGTGGTCTCGAACTCAGGGTTTCAGATATAACGCAAAGGAGTAACAGTAGTTTGTCAATGTATATGGAAAACATAGACATAAACATTTTAGGTTAAGTCAAATGATATGGTAAGTCAATTAATCTATTTTGTATGTATTCGTAATCCTTTAAACGCCGTACTGAAATTAGAGCAACAAATATTAGAATGTAGAGGGCTATTAAAAGTTACAAGCGACCCAGTGGCCCAAAGGCGAAATCTTGCAACTTCACATGGAATTGAATGCAAGGCGAAATGTAACAATATCGCAACACGCCAATCGTCGATCGCAGTTTCGCATCCCAAAACTGGGACGAGAGCACAATTTTCGTTCCAGTTACACGGGCGCCCGTTCACGAACAATGACGATTCGTCGAGAGAAGAGATTTAACGTTATTTAAAGTGATCTTTTCTTGGTTTTGGGTTTCGGTGTCGTCGAATGTCGACAGACGGTGCGGCGAAGTGGGACGCGGTACGATACGCGAGATATTGCCGTCCTGCGAGCGAGACTTTCACGAACTTCGATTACCAAATACGCGTTAGAATCTGTGTCAGTTTCATCAGCGGCGCACTGCATCCGCTCGCGGCTCACGTGCGCCGCTTTGTTCGGGCGCACGCGGCGACGGCTGTGCGGCCCGCGTGTGTCCGCACCCCTACAACTGCCCACAAAGGAACTCAACCGACCCCGAAACCGGTTGATTTAGTACGCAATCGAGCTCTCGCTGATCAGTGGTGGTGCTACCTACAATTGAGTAGATTCCTTAACTAATACGTGCACAGACTTCCGGGTATAAAACCATATATGTAATAGGTCTATTAATGCATCACTTTTCTTTGCATGTCAAATGTAATCCATATAAATCGTGTTTTTTAGCGTATGGTTCAATATCATTTTATATTCGATGGCACATTTTAGAAAATCAGTGAATGATAACGAAATCAGCCTAGTTAACTATTGAAACAACATACTCATCGCGCTGCCCTTTAGGCCAAGGTTACCTTTTAGCAGGTGCGCTTCAAAGTATGTCACAGATTTTTCAGCGCATGCTAAAGTTATAAAAAAAACACTGAATTAAAAGAAAAAGTTTAGATATCAGAATTAAAGTAATTACTTTGAATTGCAATGTAAAACAAAGTATATTTCCAAGTGATCCGTGACAAATGTTATAAGTTAAATAGGTTATACAAAATACGTGACTTAATTAAGTTTATTGTATAAAGTTTATATTTAACAGAGTAAATAAAATTGACCGTTTAACATTGTCAGCATAATCGTTAAAAATGTAAGCATATTTTTACATCTTAATTGATAGTAAGTTGGCAGAGTAGAGTAGTTTTAAGATTTATGTTATGAAAAGGAAAACATTGAACGATAATCATGAATATTAATGTCAAGGGTTTGTAACGGTCGAAAGAGTCGCATACAAAAATGAGGTGTAGAACAGAACAGAAGGACCATAACTGCTATAAAAAAACTGTCGAAAATAGAATGTTGAACGCTATCATTACTTGTCATCATAATAACGTAACTCAACATTAGTAGCTTAATAATGGTACTAACTGTTTTAATAGGTTTCAATTCCTGTATAACGACAGTATTAAATTACACATGTAATTATTAAATATAAAATACATGAGTATCGTGCCAAGCGCTGAAATATTGATTAAATATAGCCACGAAAAAAAAATGAGAACGAATCCAGAAGGACGTTCGTCGAGGTTTTCCCCATTAAACATGGCCGTTCGTTACGGCGGCTAACCTCGATACTATTTCACCGAATCATATAGTGCCGCGTAGGTCTCGATACGTGGTCAATTTTTCATAGCGAGTCGAGTACTGATAAGTTATCACCCGCGACGGTCCCACCGAGGTCGGCGGACGAATTCGCCACAGCGGCAAATGGAGCGACCCGAACGACCTACTATCGATCCTACTGAACCATACTTCTATTACGAATTGTGACGAGCCATCGCAGCTGTCCTCTTTTTTAAATTCTTGACACACAAATATATTGGGTGTGTACTTGAACTACCTGCTGGCGGCCAAAGATTTTCATTCGATAAGCATTGATAAGTTTCTATATCCGACGATTTACTTTTTATAGTATCATTGGACATTGTAAAGTGTTTTACTGTAGTTTGAACACATATAGATAGAATATAAAACATATTTGATATCAAATCAGAATTGATTTATACTACTACGACATAATACGTAATCAATATTATTTTCCACAGAAATACAAGATGTTCTTCCTCTTTAAACCACATATAACCATGAATAGATACCTTCCTTTCGTAGAACAGAAACAACAAGTGCTCATAAATAAATACGGAATAAAACTTAATCAAACAAGTTAATTTGTACAACGATATAGCCTTCCTTATTACTAGCTCAGTTAATCTGGTGGCTGGTTACAATTATTAAACACCGATATCGTGTATGGTTAATATTCTTTGCGTTAATGAAAAGTGAACAAACTGAAATAACTTTGAATTTAAATTAGATGCTTATATTGTATACTATAAAATATATTTGAATAAAATGATACCTTCTTTGTAAATACGGACGAATCATTTGGAAAAGTCAATAACCCGTAAAAGCTTGAGCAATCTCGGCTAAGCACCTACCGCCGGTCTCTCTCGATCTTATTATAGATGTCATCCGACGTGCTAGTATCTCTTCTATATTTAAGTCCTCTCGGCGACGATTCCCCGCATCATTGAACCGTTTAAATAATTTTCGAAAGACTGCAATTTAACATCAACCTAAATCGATGCTTGACAATTATTACGCTGTTAGCACGATTCCAATATAGTTTTTTTGGTGTTTATAGAGCAAGAATTTATATTTCAACCCAAATGATGTTTTAAAACTAAATTTTAACATTTTCATCAAGTGACACAAGACCGAATGACGCACCGACACCGACCGTATGCATTCAACTTGGCTTTATCGAATCGTGAAAATGTCACTCTTTTGACACTGAAAGTCAAAAGTTCTGCAACCCGACAACACAAAGAGACCAATGTAATAATTTAATTATTCATTATATTGTATCAGAAAGCCATAACGGGCGAGACAATATTGGCAGCAGCATTTGCAATCAATAATGGAGGAACAATGGCGTTAGAATTAGGACGTAGGTAAAACAATGTGAAGTATATTATAAAGGAGCGGTTTAGTGATGCGTCGAACGTTTCAAGGGGGTTGAGCGAGTGGAGTGAGCAATGGCCGCTTAACGACAATTGCATGAGTCAGACGCCCCGAGGACGACCCGTCAGTAGGGTCCTCGACTGCAGCCTGAAGGACGGATTATTTGCCGCGAATGAGTCGCTCTGCGATATCGGCCGTTGGGCACAATGCTGAATAAACATCGCCTGTTATTTATTGTTATTCGCTTCAAAAAGATCTTTGAATTTACATTTATAACAAATCACTTTTATGTATTATGTTGGTAACGAGTGCAATGCACTAACACAATTCGAATAAACCTTTGTTACTTAAAAAAATCATACTTTAATATTATAAATTACTTTATTATTAATATTTATATTATTAATGCGAAAGTTTAGATGGATGTTTGTTTTAGTATGTAGCCTAAACGGCTGGACGGATTTTGATGAAATTCGGTACAGATGTAGAGGATAGTCTGGAAGAACACATAGGCTACTCACTTTTGTCTTCTTAATTCCAAGCGAACGGAGTAGCGGGCGAAAGCTAGTGAAAATATAACTAAAACGTTCCGATTCTGTTGCACTATGTCCTATTAACCTTTTCCTGTCGACGGTGATAAAACCCTCAGCTCAATTGTTTATTAATTTATTATTAATATTTAGTTACTTAAAGTTTTCATATCTTTGATATACGAGATGGCAAGTTTGATAATGGACCCCACTTAGGATAATACGAGGTCGACGTGCATCGCGTCTCGAAATACATCAAACAAAGGTAAGGCTGGCTATTAAGCCCTATTGTTTAAAGCCTTGGAGCAGGTAAAAACAAGACGCGGGCTGAGGACGACACAAGCGAGGCATTAAGTTAGCATTATAAGACACTGAGTGTGTGCCAATGGCACAAGTCTACACTATGTTTCACATGATGCAAAAGTGTTTTTTTTTAATATTTGTAGGATATTGCTGGAAAGGTCAGATATAAGTTACTGTAGGTTTATATTTTTGAATAATTATTTATTTAATAAAAAGCGCTAAACTTACGACACGCTTTAGGCTTATATTTTCACGCTTTTAAACTTAATAAACGTAAATAAATTGGAAAAGCGACCATAAACTACAAGCTGACAACATCAAGGAGGCATAGTTGCCATGGTAACGGTAGTTGTTATGCAATGTCAAAGGCCTTTATTGTCATTTGTGCATTTGAATTTTGATATTTGCACATGAAAATTTGACAAAGAAATGTAAATAATAAAATAAAGTTTTTATAATTTCATGCGGATGAAGCCGCACGGGAACAGCTCGTTATTTCAAAAGTTTTTACAGAGTAGTACCAACTCTGTTCAAGTTTCCCTGGTTTACTATAATCAATATTAAATACGGATATGAAATCTAGTTGCAATGCGAGTATATAAGAAAAAGGTATACATAAGTCGTTAACGTCATTTACAATACTGATATGATTCTCGTAGTAATTAAAACAAATTGCAGCTATAAACTGTACAAATAAGTAGTTATTGATACACAAGTAATAGAAGTGACGCGAGCAGCTACAAGTTTTTATAAAATGCTTATAATTTTCTATATACCCACGTATTTGTATATAACACATGCACGGTTTGAATATTATGTTAATAAATCAATCTTGAAAGCACATACTGTGCCGACCCTCCGTAAGGGATAAGGGCAAATTGATGATGATGTCTATGGGCTACCTAAGTCATAAATATGTTTGACGTTTTATTTTTTTCGAAAAAAAAAGATCATACCATAGAAGAAATAAACATAGACTTAAATACGACAAATTTAATTATTATTAAGAACACAAGAAATTGTATTTTCAATGGAAATAACTATTTGACAAATATCAAAGAATCAAGGGATATTTCTGACCGTGAATTGTCAAAAATAGAAGAAGACAGACATTATTCTCGGATAAGGACGACCTTCAGACGTTCTGTTCGGCGATTTTGCGAAGACATTATAATTCTTAAGAAAAACCCCTAACGTTTCAAGTTTTTTTTTTCTTTCAAAACGCTCAAGGTCCTCGCAGATATTATGAAGTGTACAAACGTATCAACTTTAAATACAATCTAAACGATAAATCTTGTATTCACAATGTGGATCACACTATTACGTAACAAATCTGCGTTCCCTATAAATAATCCGTATGAATCGGTATTGTAATGTATGGGTATGGGAGGTGCGCACACATTAGTACAATTTGTAGGTGTGACGTGCGGAATAATAAAACATACTGTACATCCAAGGCTGCGTCGGCCGTCACAGTCTCGCAGACCGTCGTAATTTGTAACAATAGGTACTCAATGTCAAAGCAGTTTTACCGCACATGCGGAAAACTGTAACGCAAGAATTACCCATCTCAGAGGAAAGGACATATAAACGCGCCAAGATTTATACCGCTCCTCGCAGATAAGGCACGAATACACGAAAAGCTTCGAACGTAGCCGTAGACTGAGGAAATCAATACCTCTCCCACCCGCTGCATTAAAGGTATAAGAAACTTTTATAAACTCCATCGCGCGCCTTCTGTGACCTTTGCGGAAAATGTAATGCTCGTCATTAATCGTCGTTTAATGTTGAAATAAACTCTAAATCCAAAATTGCATTTATATTAAGGTAGTTTTTACTTAACCTTCTGCCATGCAGCAATTGTACAGTAATTATTTTAGAATTACATCGGTATAACATATAAATAAAGATTGTGCGCGTTGTGGTGCGAAGTGCGAAGCAACGCGGAACTGAGTGCGAATGCCACCTCTATTCGTCCGAGATGCGCAGGGACGCGCAAGGTGACCGCTCGCGTCACCCACCGCGATTGTTTGCTCACATTCGCGACAATTGCGCGATTGACAATTACTATTAATAAAATTATTCAAAGAGGATAAAGTTAAATACCGATGAACACATAGAACACAAACTAAAAAAGTTATTTTTATGGTAATTAAATTTTACAAAGTTTCCCAAACAAAATTGATGAACTATTTGGTTTTTATAATCTAAGACATTAAAATTGAATTTATCTACCAAGCTTGTTATTCGGTTTCCTTATCAGCAAAACCATTTCCGCAATTAGTGTCATGCGGTAGAAACCGTTTTGTATCAAGGAAATTTTACAAATGTTACATCATAATGTCATTTTTATCAAGGAATGTTAAGATCATGTCATCTTTATGTTTACGTTCATTTCAATCTTGGAAATAGTGGTAGAAAAACACAGGTAAAAATGTACAAAGCAAAACAGAGTGCATTTGTGCAAAGTAGCCTCTTTTTCAAATACTTCTATCTGTATCAAGTCTTCAAATATTAATAAACACTTTTATACACAGAATAATGGTGAGCAAGTCGCATTATCACCAGGAAATGATTGCATAAGTTCTGATTGGCAGATACTGAGATAACTGGTTATCACCTCATGTTCTGATAACGTTTGTAATGGTACTCTGATCCCTCATCATGCTGTACTTGATCGGATTAAATTTATCTTTAATTCTTTTGACTGGTATAGTGGTACAAAGTCTTAGAAATTTCACGAACATTCTGTTACTTTGAAGTGCAAAGTAACAGAAAGTTTGTACTATGGCACGTCGTGTTTACAATTATGAAATATTATTTTCATTAATTAGTAACCTTTGCCTTTGCAAAAAAAAAAGTTTTTCAAAAGTATTCGGCTTTGAATTTATCATGTCAATACATTATGAAAATACTAAACCTGTGATATACAAGTCCAAACACTATCGAATTAAAGCTATTATCTAAAATTACAGACAAACTATTGTTCTTAATTAGTAATATTAAATTAAATCATAACAATATATAACAAAAAATATTTTTGTAATATATATGCAAATTATCCTCGGATTTAATATTGACAATGCTGGCAACACTAACAAGCTATGAAGCTGGCCTCGTGAGGAATCGGCCGGCAGATAGCAAGACACTTTGGTTAGGCGTCTGTTACGTCATGACCTTCATGAGCCGTTGGAGTGACGTCGGCACGCCTACTATAGCCACGTGTTCTATTAATTAACACTTGTTCTATAAGCATCGAATTCGCAAATTCATGCACATCCAATTACATCAATATTTTTTAAATATATCAACTTAAAATTTGTTTTATTACCATAAGAATTAAACCTAATAAATAATTCAAATTACGTACTTTAGCCAAGGCGAGCGCGCGCTCTGCTGATTATACCTAGAAAGGAAATACGTTAATATAATAGTGATAAATCAATAAACGAATATGTGAAGTCGGCAGGAAGGTCTAGGATCAAGGCTTGTAGCAAAAAGATTATCATGGGCACTGCCGAACGAGGATAAACCGAGGCGGAAGCGAACGGAGCGAGGCCGAGGACACGCGGCAATTCACAAACTGAACGCACCGCCGCCCGCCGCCCTCCGCCCGCCTCCCGCGCCCCGGACACTTTCGACCAGCTCACATGAGCCTAATTGTTCTCACGAAGCAAAGCACTTAGCACCACGAGCGTCGCCAACCGATGATTTAGATTAGGTAGGAGGAAGGAGGAGCTGTTACCACCATTATGATCGCATTCACAATAGTTTTTCAAACTGTTTACATATTTTTAGTCACTAGGAGAGGGGAGGGGCAGCTGCCCTCCTTGACGACGTCCGTGCTTTTTTACACTTCACCCAAAGTTACAGACGAAAATTTACTCTGCTAGAAATACTCTTTCAGATACTTCCACATTCATACATCAGCATATCTAAGTTTCATTATGCTCATTCAATTTTAATCTAAAATTTTCTAAGTGTTTAGTTTAAACAGTAACAAAGATTTCAATTGAGCCAGCATCGTCATCGTCATTTAAAAATTATAACGAAATCCTGTTACATAAGATGATTTTTCATATCAGAATTTTAGTTCGCGTTTTAACGCGTAACGTCTATCAAAACAAACTCTGTCCTGAGCGAACGCGAAAGATGCACCAGTTGTCAACGGGATTTTGAAATAGTTACGTTCACATTTAACATGTTTTAAATACAAAGAGCAAGAGTTTGCGAGTGTATTATGCAACATTCCAGTGACACGTGAGGTGCGGTCGCAACTCGCAAGCGGCCATGCCGCCGATGTATGTACGCATACGTACAATCCGCAACATGGGCCACGCAACGAACCGACAACATTTGGCAATGTGGCCAATGGAAAGCACACACGTCGATAGCTGTGTAACGCCGCATAGACATTAATCTAACTGGGACGCATTGATTTATGACAGAAACAAGAAACTGTGCCACCTCGGCCCTACTGCAGCGCGCTCCACGTTGTAACACTATGAATATGGACGGAACATCGAGACTAATTTTGATGTCCGTGAACGAATTGAAAAAAATAATTCAATCAGCATTATATAAAAATTTCATGATTCAGGTTGGAGGAACAGTCAATGAAAAGGTTGCAGGCGGCCGGCCTCAATGTTTATTGCCTTGTCAGCGCGATGACGATCGTTCCACGCCGGCCGAGGCCCTGACTTCAGCCTAATATAAAACGTATGAACTAACTTCCTGTAAAATTTTCGAAGCACGTCATAATCATCTTTGTTAATTGTATCTGTAAATCCGATGGTCACAGTCCCGCCTAAATTGTTATATTATGTAAAGTAAGACTTCCGTATAGCATTTAACACGTTTTATTATGTTTGATTAAATT
>LD700007.1:3529740-3541484 GCA_003118335.3 Papilio memnon | reverse complement strand
CATTTGTAGTTTTTTCGTTGAAATAAAAGCTTTTTGCCTTTACATAATACAGTTGATTGCATAATAGCTACGATTCATTTTGGGAGTAACTGACTTGTTCAATATTTACTAGCCCTGACACATCTTTGATGTATATGTACACGTACGTAGGTGTGCATCGCCGCGACACTGTTCGCGACACAATTTATTATTTATTTAAAGTGACTGTTGTGGTCAAAGTTATTGAAGTATAGAATCGGACCATTACTTTTACAATTGTAATTAACAAATTACTGGTATTGACAATAAATCGAAGAATGAACAAGATATTTTACATGAAATTGTTGTCTATGAAATTTTATATTGAACAATAGATTAACAATAAGAAAATTAGATAAAAAAGTGTTAAAACGCACGCACTTGCAATACAAACAAAAAACTAACGTACTTAAACATATTAGATTATACAAATGAACATTAATCCATCTGTTATCCGTGCGTAAGGGGTGTTTTATCTATTTTTTCATAATATAAAGTTATGTTCATATGTCTGTGTGGCAAGCAGTTGTTCGGCGCTGGCATGGAGAACGCGACCCGGTTCGCGATCGAGAAAGCATCTACAAAACTCGGTTGAGGCCGCGCACACACTAAAGAGGACGTGTCTTCGTATACAATTAACGTGTAATATAAAACCTCCTGCAATTTCTTTGTCAAATAAATGGACGAGTCCACACTTGACTCACCTTCAATCGAATATTTCCTGCTCAAATCGAATACAGCAAAAAGCGCTGGCAAAATCGTACATTTGAAAATGTGTAAATTTCTTCATTACTCCTACTAAATCATTAATATGGATCCGAATTAGATATTGAAAGCTTTGTTGACTTGAAGATCTCTTCATATATATTACGCACAAAGAGATTTATTTAACACTGAAAATCTTGCAGCGCTATAATTATAACGAATAACGTTATATATTAAACGTTTTGCATATGTAATATCGTAATACATGTTTACCTTATTGCCAAATATTTACTTTGTGCTAAATATTAATGAATTTGTACAGCTACGTCCTAGGCCTTGAATTCGACGCCCCCGTTCTACTTTTCTACGTCTTAACAATGCGTTAATCACCATATGCTGAGACCCGTACGCTCGGATTTTAAGCGAATACTCGCTCACTATGTAAGAAATATACGTAGTCTAAATATATGAGTTTATAATTTAAAAGATGGTTATGTTAGCAAGAGAAATTACCATGTTTCTACGTACAATTATTGTCAAGTTGATTTGAAAACAAAACGGGGTCAAATTTGACATCGCAAACCATTTGACCTACATGGAGAATGAATGACGTTTAAAAATAATTATGTTAAATTAGATTTTTAATTACAGGCCAATTAATAACTTTTCAGACTGCCAGGCCCTTATATTGCACAAGAAACTAAAAGCACATAAAACAGATGTAATGAAAGAAAGAATTTATATTTATAACATTAGCATAAAACGATAGTGATTTTGTCATTACAAGCATTCTAAGACCTTAACAAATACAACCATTTAATTGTATTTGTACTTTAGGCCTTAGCGAACTTTAGCTCTAGATATTTCATGAAAAGCGACTCGTGCGCTTGTATTCTTTCATTTAAGTATTGCGGCCAGTGGCGGCTGTTTCGGGTCATACGGCATAGTAAGGGGCACAAGGTAAAAGATGGTGCATTGAATAACGGCCTTAAGCCCAATAGCGATCTGCGACCGTGTCGCTTCCTACTGGCGCGGAGGCGACAATGCCGGCAGCTGCTCGACCGAAGGTGACGGAATGCCTAAGGTTGAGCACCACTCGATCGATTATCGTAAGCTGCGACAACAATCTATAGAAAACTAAACTCACCACTAGTTCACTTTGTATTATAAATAAGAATTAACAAATTAGACTACATTAACAGTAATACATAAATAAACCCTTGAAAGTGACTTAAAATGCGAATGTATCGACCTCTACCGTGGACAACTTTTCTTTACCGACGCGGTGGGGGCCGCCATTCTAATAGTTTAAACCTAAAATGTGTATCGACTGGCGTAAGCAAACGAGTCGGTTGCGGAAAGTCCTTAAGTCTAGCTAATATAGCGCAGGAAAGGTTTGTTTATTATTGGCCGAGAGCACGTAATTTATTGTGTCGACATGAGGAAACATTGGACTCTCATTGCTGCCGATCAGGCCACCGATAGCACGATATCTGGTGACCCCAAATCATTAAATGAGACCGGGTAAGGTGAAATACAAATACTCGAGTTTTATGGGTCAACTGTCGTCGAGGGAGATGGAGAGTGGGCGGCGCGCGGGGAACGGTGCGCGGGGGCGCGAGCGAAGGGTGTAGGGTCCGCGGGGAGGACCCTGACACAGATCCTACCACATCAGTGAAGGGCTGTGAGGGCCTTGAGATTCGGCTGTTGTCATCGATTCCTCGGCGCACCACGCCATGATGTTACGTACAAAATGGGTCAACACGCAAGTCTTCAGTAAGCAGCGTAATGTTCGCTGTCCCCGTTTCAAGACGCTTCCTCGACAAATTGCTTCTACGCGCGATCATATTCAAAGTAGGCCATTCCTTCATCCACGATTACTGCATCATAGCGTCATGTTTCTAATTTCCTTTCTAGGACAACACCTTGTTAAGAATCGGATGAACACATCACACCGTGTAAGCATTTAATTGGCTTTCATAATTCATAATCCAGTTTATAGTTCATCTATTAAAGAACAATGGTTCATCAGAATTTAGCGTGTGCAAAGCGTACATATAAATTGAGAGAACGTACGTGACCCGGTCTCGTCAGTTGCACGGGGCCACTTTCAGCTTAGCGACGGCTCGGGTGAGCGTTGCAGTCGAGTTGCGACACTCCTTACCTCCACCGCACTGACGATAGCACATAATGGACTCTTATTTTACAACTCTGCTAATATTTACGCCCGTCTATTCATCACACTTTTACAGTCAACGCTATTTCTCACAGAGATCCTGTATTTTATTTTTTTAATATTATAATACAAATACAATAAATATCTAATACTTGAGCGACGTAACATTTTATAACGTAAGCCTTGGCCTTTAAAGCCGACAGCTTAGTGTTCAATACAATTGACAAATATCTCAACATTCATAAATACAAATTGCTTCCTATTTTATTAACAGAAGACTGATATTCATATTAAAATAATTTGCATTAAGGTTTTAGTTTTACTTCATTAACATAAAATAACTGTACCATCAACCTCGCATTAGAACAACTTCCGGCGTGTATAAAGAAATATTTTAATTTATAACAAAAGACTTAAGTAATATTCTTTGGGACAAAACAATAAAATAGGACTTATCTTTACCAAAACAACTATAACTCTGATTTTTAATTTAGTACGAATTATCGAACAGCATGTTATTTTCAAAATTTGTGGACAAATGTAAATGGCCTAACATAAGTCGGCAACATTCGTTATTTGTTACACTAGTTAATCGGCAAAGCCTAATAAGAAAATAACGTGGTGACAAACTAGCAGCTATAACAGCTTTAATAATAACATTTTTATGTTTTCCTTCGATAAGAGTCACGTGGTTGTATCGTGCGTTCTATAATATCTGTAAATAGCAAAATATCGATAAGTTTGTACAAAAATGAACAAAACGCGAACGAAAACGAAATGGCCTTGGACTTGCAAAACGCATAAGCGATAAAATATCTTCATAAAGAATTTTCTATTATCAAAAAATGTTATGAATTACAACATAATAATAACAACAGTTTAAAAAAAAAATTATGAACAGTTTTTAGACAGAACTTACTCCAACTTTCCTCTGCATCAACATATGGCAATAACCAACGCAGTGTATTATTTACCACATTCGTATTTCACTCGCTTAATTTATTCTGCATTTTCGATGCCTATAGATAAAATTGTAATGAGGCTTCATCGGTATCAATTGTAGAACTAAGCCTATCAAGTTTAATCAAAAAGGTAATAAGTGGTCGTTTTATGAGTAATAGTATAGTAACCGAAATACACGGCGGCAGCAGCGGTAACCCAGTTTAGTTATCGCATTCCGCTGTCAACGAAACAGGAGCGCGCCGAGTGGGCCCGGCCGAGATCACTCCGCTAAATTGATACTCTCTTGCGAAATAACCTCGCCCAACTTATTCAAACACAATCAAATTTAATGGAGACCGGCCATGGTTGCTTACTCGTGCTTGCTAACTTTGTAGTACACGAGGCGTGGATATCGATTTAGACACAGGCAGCAACTAATGTACGAGATTTCTCGGATAACGCAATCAGTAACTGTTTACTACAGTATCAAAACAAGACAATATCGATTGCGGTTAAGATGAAGTCAATGTCACATAAATTGAGATAAAAAAAATTGACTACCCTTAACATTGTGAAATTTTATTCTTTGCAATATTATGATTTCAATAAAAAGCTTATTTAACCCTTAATTCGACAGTGTCCAGTGTGACGAACAAATAATTTAAAAAAAAATCTACTAAAGTAGTTTATTTTATATGCAAAAATATGACTTAAAAAAAAAGTTTTTTTTCAACAAAAACCTCCGTCGAATTAAGGGTTAATGTAATTATTAAACCCTATGATTCAGAAAAAGGTGTAATATGTTTACTTTTAACCGTCCAGTAGGTACCTGCATTTAGTTTTGTGGTAACAAAGATACATTTCTTTGTGTACTAAATGGCTTTGAGAAGCCCTGACTTCAAGGGATCGGGTATACATAATGTATCCTGTCGTATAAATCAAGTAGGGTGGACCGAGTCGAAACGAAGGAGCACCCGGTGACTTTCGTGCAACCTCCATGACGAGAGGACGTTGACCTTTGAGAAGCGCATCCCTGCGAAACCTTAACTTTATTTCATAACTATAATGCTCGGTATACTGAATACCTTTATAACGTTATATTTTATGCTATACATAATTGTGTTTAATATGTAATACAAACACATATAACAATGCCCATAATATAAATCGAGTTTAATTTGATTTTTATTAAACCTATATAACGTGCAGGGATAGAAAATATGATAAGTATTTTAGAGATGATGCAGTTAGTCAAGTCATTAGTTATTATATTTCTATGCGTATACATATATTAAATTGTACACACATAGAAATATCAAATGATAAAGCGATTACAAATTCTCTGAATTAACAAAAGTAGATATAACGAAGTATGTACAACTAATGCAAACCGTAATGCTTGTAACGATGTTGTAGAATTGTTGATGACGACGGTATTACAAAGTAGTACAATGGCACTCATTGTTTATTAAATAAACGGTAGTTTGTGATAAATATTACTAGAGTTCTTTGAATATTACTAATGTGATACAACAAAGGACGAAGAGTTTCAATTTAAAATCCCAATAAAAGGGAAGAAAAAACTGGGAACTAAGAAGCGAGCGCTTTCCGGCATCGGCATTTTGCTACCTGCACACCTACCCACAGTCAGGCGAGCGAACGAGTCCGTGTTTAAATATAATACGACAATCAACTCGTATCACAAAACATTTCCATGGTGTCCATGGAACAGAAACTAGTTTTCTTGTAACAGAAGTGAATGCATTTATCAACTTGCAACATTTCGGAATGTTCCGAAAAGTAACTAATTAAGCGACAAATTTAAACTTTGGGAAAATGGAATGCGTTAATCTATAGTGGTTACATATTAAACAGCGATATGAATAACACATTAATACGTACACATAAATGTAAGCAAACTTGTTTTACAAAGTTTAGACGTTCACAGAAAATCCATAAAATCAAGCGAACATAGCAAAGGCAACATTTGGGGTTCGCTTTTTAGGGTAACCGTAACAGACGAGGGTGCGAAGAAATAAAGAGGAAACAACGGCATCCCATTAGGGCAACGTATTCGAGAGCGTTGCGGGAAACGGGACCGATATCCGTTAAACAATGTTAATTTAGATCAACATAGCGAGGTGATCAGTTAATGGTGAAACAAACTAATGGCTGTAAAAGTGACTCGATTTCTAAGTCGCTCCCTCTACTTGTCGCTCGACGTTCAGCTTACACAACAAAGAAAGTTATATACGCATGCGGGGCACATTAACTTTCGCCGTTTGTAGCATTGCTGTCTAATTGATATTAACACATTATCAGGAACACTACTCTACTTTACAAAGGTGAACGTATCGAGGTTAACACGGACAAACGAAGATCGCAATATCTGTCGACATCTATTCACAATCAATTGCATACCTGTTTTATTTTAACGAAATCAAATAACGACTTAAACGACGTAAAGTCCTTCGATGAACATAGCAAAATAAACTAGTTCCGCGTTGACTCCAACAACCAAAATAGCTCACCTAGCTAAGGCCATTATGTGTCCGTATAATCCAATTTTCGAAATCAGTCGCACCACTTCGTTTACACAAATCACCACGCGTTTATTGTGAAGCGGTAAGAGTTCACAGTGTACGGAATGGGATCACGTTTGACAGTTTCACTTCACCGCATGGTTGGTTGCTCGCGCGAGGTGGCGTGACAGACGTCCGATCCGCTCGACGTGTGACGGGCGACTGATCGCGTTCGCGAGGAGCGGCGGCGGCGCGGCGGTCGGGGGTAAGCGAGGGCGGAGCGCCCGGCCGCTCGCACTGCGCCCGCAGGACAGCTGCGCCGACCCTTTCTCTACCTCTACACCATCTCCATTGTACCGGTGAAAGCTTAAGCCCGCTTGCATGCTGTTCATAATGCGCAGCTTAGCGGCAAACCATATTAGTACTTTTACTGCGCTCTTTTTAAATTACTATCGAAAGCTGCTCTGCTAACTCACTTCAACAAAACATCTTTAAAATGTTTGTGTAAGTTGCAATTTTGCAATTTACCATACATACAACATATTATGTGAAGTTACGTCTTAATCCAAAGAAAATGTATTTTGAGGGTTTAGAAGATAAACATGATTTGGCATTGAATGTCTTCTTAGAATTTGAGGGTATTACAATATTAAGTGTGAGCTTACTGTGACGTAAGTCGATCACTTCTATCCATTGTCCATGTAAACAACATATTAGACACATGTTTTCTTTTAATTCATTATTTTTTTATTAAAAGCTAAATACCTAATTCCTAGAAATAAAAGACTATGTATGACCAATAATTCTATATGGCAATTCGTAATTCGAGTAGGATTCTAGTAGATCTTAGAGAGAATAAATTATATGTGTACAATACATCATTGTATAGATCAATAGATAGACTTGTTTTTTATTTTTTTGGTAAAGATCCACCAATAGATGTGCTACCGCAAATACGCTTGCGTGCACTTTCCACGATTAACTTTCTCATTTACTATCGAATTGACCTTTCCTTTTTATAACATTCACATCAAGTAAGCGGCTAATTGACACTTTAAAAAGTTTTCTTCATATGACGAAATTTGAATAATAATAAGGAATACAATATATTAAAAATGATGATACAGACCACAATGGGGTAAAAACAGTTAATGTCAAAACAAGCTACTATGAAAACATAGACATTTACGTAAGAAAAGAAATTAATGGACGATAAAATTCAGATTTATAAACATAACTGCCAATGTTAATTTATTTAATACATTTAAATACCTTTAGCTACACATCCCACACTAAACCAAAATTGTTTAAGCCATTCATTGTCATTGTATTGCCATAGCGGCCGGTAGTAGTGCTGAGTTCCCATTGGCAGATTGTTTCGGTTGCACAATCCTCTTCCTCCCCTCGCATATCCGGTTAAACAAAAGTTTTTCAGCAGCAACGGATTGTTATAGTTTGATGCGTGCAGACGAAATCGGTTGTAGTCAGATTTTAATAAGTAAAATGTCACAATGTTTTTGTACTATACACTAAAACATACAATAACAAGCAATTGACTCCGGAGAATTTGAAAAATATCAAGTCTTCAATCTTATCAAACCTTATTAATTCTGGGTATAATTACTGAAACAAAAATAACAAACAGCAGAAATATCCGCCGCATAACGAGATATTGTAATTAATAACTCGATAACCTGAAAATAATGTAGGTAATGTAGTCAAGTATTAATAGAGAGTAGTTCAACAATCCACTCTCGACTCTCGCGATCTTCACCAGCTGAGAAAGCTCCTATAACACGGTGAAAACCCTACGGGCAACGTCATAGCTGTCACGCATATTTTAAAGTACCTGCAGCTTTCAAAAACCGCCGGTCAAACGAAACTTCACGATTGTGAAAGTATCATGCACGACCAGAAACGCTGAGACGTTAAAGGATACGACGGAGCGCGGCGCTCGGATTAACAATAATCGACTAAACAAAAAGTATCGATAATGTCTCGCGGGTCGTAAGAGCGTAACGCTGCAGTGAAAGTGCATCGCGTTGCCATTGTGATCGCGCAGCATTCGGAGCATTTTCAGCGGCACGGAGAGAGCATGAAGCGACCAAGAAAGCGCCAAAAAGCGGGAGAAGACGAGGTAAAAATTTGAAAGCCGCCACACAATGGCGCGTTGTCGAAATTGGAAAGTCGAGTGGTGCGCGTCGATTGCATAAGCGCTCTTACGGCGCCGTGACGCTGACGAAAGGCTCGAGTGACGTCACCGGCACGAAAGTGCATCGTCCGCCCCCCGGGCAGCAGCGTGCAGCGCACGTGCACCGCTGCGCTTCCTGTATGGGACTTTCTATTGGGAAACTGCGGCAGCGGCCCTCTCTCCCGCCCGTTGGGAAACTTGACTCTCACGGGCCAACCGACTCCGTGCGAGATGCATCTGATTGAGCAACGACGCAGTCCACTTTGCCGCGCGCTTACACAATCGAGAAACGGGTCGTTTGTTTCAGTTATAGATTTTCGATTCACCAGTTATTTATATTTGTTTACATATTTTATAACGTAGATTAGTTTTGGAATACGGATAGAGAAAACCAAATGTGTTCTGTCTCTGTTCTTTTTAAAGAGATTAATAGGGACAAACGGTTATACTCACACTTTTGTGGCGCGACGTGCGCGAAATATCTGTAACAGGAATCAATACATGTATGTATTAATAAGCGAAAACTTTGTAATTACCCCTTTTTAAAGAAATTGCGCGAACGGATGAACGTTAAATATAACACAGTAAAAGTTAATGTGGACAAGAAATTAATAAAACTATTTTCGAAAGAAACTTTGTCAAGTATCACAGGTTTGTGTTAACTCCGAATATTTATGATCATTTTCGTAAGTCGTGGGATTTATTGTAATAACCGCCTTATAACAATGGTATTACTGTACAAATGTCACGCTGATTGACCAATAAGTAAGAGTTTAAAAAATTGAGGTCTCCACTATGCGGGACGCTCCTCGAAGGAGTTCATGGTTGAATGGAACATGTACAGTATTAAACTCTTGCTAAACATCATAATATATATCTTTGCACGCGACAATAAGGTTTATTATCCAATGTCGAGTTAAAGTAGTTCCTAATTGTCAGATTGAGAACGACCGACGGCCGTTTAATCAATTTCATCTCTAAACTGATAGAAATAACGTCGCTTATAGTTTGCAACATGTCGACATTCAAGAAGTAGGTTGACATAACTCACACCTAGATACACTTGTATATTACGAAGATTCATTAACTATTCGGCTCGAGATTTTGTGCAATCAATAATTAACCTTATAAAATGTAATAAGAAACTGAGGTATTAATAAACAGTATATTGCTTACCCTTAAAAACAAAGGATTTAGGCAGTAAATTTAATTTCGAATTAACTATTTTTAAAAGGGAAATGTAAAATGCAGGGCTGAAAGTTTTGCTCTTTTTCGCTGACTCCAAGGCCATATTTTAGTTTCTAACCTGATGTATAAATCTGTCAGGAGGCAGAGAAAATTCGTGCTTTAGAAATCTTAAAAATAAAAGTAAAACGCTAATGAGAATGCCATTAAAAGCTTCACAACGACTTGTCATGGTCAAATGGCAAACTCTGGTGATTAATTGACCTTGAGTAGGAAGTCGGTGTTTAATTTTTTTTGTTATCCAAAAAGTGTTGTCATATTGGAACACGCACCTTAGAGTTCAATATCTACAGGTTGCAGTGGTTTCGTGAAAGTTGCAAAGTAAATTAAAACGAGGTTTAAAACCAACGTTCGAATGCTAGGTTCCTAGGTAATAAATAGAGTCAGAAAAGCGAGTGGTTCGTGCACTTTCTAGTAGAGGCGGTGGGCACAAGCACAAGTTACGATATCTCGGGTGATATAATAACAGTTAGCGCGGCGCCAGAGACAGCGCCTACGCAGCAAACCGCTGATCTGCCCAACTGCTACACTGAAACTTCGCACGATATTGGAATACATTAAAACCTATAACATATTGTCTATGTTTTATTAATTTAAATGTATAAAGCTATACTTAGTACATTTTTAAAGGATGCACGCATGGAAATTCAATTTTCTAAACGCGACGTTAGATTCGATGCATGCGCAGTTCTTCTTTTATAGCCGCAAAAGGCAAAAGTTATCTAATCATACTATACTGCTACATTCTTGCTTTTACTTAGTTTACAAATTTAATTATAAAGAAACCGGTCAGATGCCAATAGGTAAAATTAAAGATTGTTTATTGGTAATGGATGTAAATACCCGTAGCTTGTTTGTGGACAGCAGTTATTTTTTATCACTGTAATAACAGCTGACTGTTTTAATATTATAATCATGATATTGTAAAAATGTTTACGTTTATATTGCAAAAATTAGTTTAGATGAACCATAAGAAATTTTATAATAAAATTTTATATCACTTTCTAATGCTAATATGGTAATTCAATTATTATAATGTTTATTAAAGAAAATGATACTGATATAAAATAGTTTCTTCACAAATGCATCGTCGATTGGCAATTAGGTTGCAAAAGAAATTAGGTAGTCGATGATTATGAAGATACGAGATTGGTGATTTCTGTTGGATATCTAATAAAGTACCCGATGTTAAAGAGATCTCGCCGAGAAATACGTTCACCGTCCTAGATGCGCGGTACTTTCGTTTTGAAATCGGCTCGCACAATTGGCCGTATCGAGACAGAGGCGGCGAGCGGCCGAATGGTGGCGGAACGCATTCCAGCGTTTCTAATGTAACCATTTTTTAAACGATAATGTGAAATTGAACGTTGTAAAATAAAAAATTTGCATATACTTATAATTAATCAATATGAAAATAATTTAGGGTGTTTTCTTATAAGTTTAACGGTAAAGTTTAAATCCCACCAAGACCTTTGGTTTTTAACATATACTCTGTACATTTTTACCAAATGTTAAAATGTTTTTGTCACTAAGTAGTTGTTAAATGAAATAAGTAAGAAATAACAGTTTTCACTTCTATTCAATTTCATTTTTAAATACATTAAACTTCGCATAGCAACGTAATCGTTGAAATATCAGTTTTAGTCGCAGTTACTTTCCTTTACGTAATAACTTTCAATGTGATTATCTAATCTAGACTAGGCTATTCATAAAGCCTGCTATTCAATGTCTTAACAATATCGATGAAACTGACTGGCACTATCGAGTGTAACCGGAAATGTCCTAATGTTCTAATAACAAGTAATATAAGAAGTAATTTTCTACTTGAATCAAAGAACATTTTTACTTTTTTATACGTTTAAAAGAAAAAATGTGAATATTTGAGTATAAATACTCTTACGTATGTAGATTAAAATTTTGCTTTTTGGTATTGTATTGAAAACCA
>LD700007.1:3507465-3523898 GCA_003118335.3 Papilio memnon | reverse complement strand
GAACGCTTAATTTTTACGAATACTGTTCTAATGTGTAAACCAGAATAAATGATGGTCCACTGAAATTACATTAGCAAGGGCTATAAGTCGTGAAGCTCAATTGCAATAAATTTCACCCAAATAAATTGACTGTAACATTGTCACAGATTGGCATATTTTGAATGCACATCTAGTATAATTTAGAAGTAGATGCATATACAGATGATTGGACACTTTTCTTTATTTAAAAACTCGCTTACCATATTCCTAAATCATAATAGTGAGTATTATTATTTTAATCACTAATCTTATTAATATTACCAGCTGTCGCCCATAACTTCGTTAGCGAAGAACGTTTCCGTGTGCATCTACCTTTTATCAGCTACCTTCCAGACAAAGTCCCGTTCAAATCGGTCCACCCGTTCCAGAGATAGCGGTCCGGTCGCCATTTGGACAGCGCGGAATTAAAAAAAATGTAGCCTATAATATGCCTGTCCATGTCAGCTACCCTCCAGTGAAAGTCCCTTTAAAATCAGCCCAGCCGTTTCGGAGATTACCCGGAACAAACGCGGCTTGCGGACAGACACAGACAAAAAATTTTTTAAATGCGATTTTCGTTATCAGCAACGCAAATACATCATCTTCCCAAAATGTAGAATTTTTCTTTTGATATTACAGACATTCCAATTTTATTACATGTATAGATAGATATAGATAAATGTGAAAGTTTGGATGGATGCATGGATAGATGTTTGTTAGAGTTTGTAGCCTAAATGGCTGAACGGATCTCGATGAACTTTATTTTTTTTTATTTCTGCTATAACAGAGTCGTAGACGAAAGTTAGTGTATTATGATTTATAATCTTAATTTACATTTTGTAATAATATACAAAATTGTCAACACAAGTTATGAATAGTTAGAATTTTATATGTAGGGAATTTTTAATGATAACAATAAGAAGATGACTGAGATTGTGAAGAAAAACTTTGGCCAAGTTGTCATGACACTTGAGACCATGCATTGTTCTGTTGGGATATGACACCCTACAGTTTTACAATATCAGGAAGTTTTGATCTGTTGCATTAAATATTTATTTAAATCATAGTTTCACAAATTTATCATTTGACTAGCCGTTGCTTGTGACATAATCCATGCAGAAATATAAAAAATAAAATCTAGTAACCAAATGAATATGTTACTCAGTGATAATGTATCCTGCTATTGGTAAAGGATTTTCTTGGGTCACATATTTTTTGAGTTTATTCGTAACATACAAAAATACAAATCTTTCCTCATTATAATTGTAGTATGGATTTATACATGACATAAATGTTGTACCCTTTTTAAGGAAATTGCTTGATCAGTTGTACCTACATAAACATTTTATACAATTAAAGTTATTTTGAATAAAAAAAAACTTTTTACAATAAATGATTAATAATATTGTGGTTAACCAGTGGTGACCACTAGTTATTATAGATACATCAAGCATCCAATATTTTTGATGACAAATTTTACAAGCATGAAAAATTATTTTATTGTAAGTACCTTTGTTGAATCAAAGACAATATTTTGAATGTACAGTCCACAAGTAGATACTGAAAACTTTTATCTTTGTATTTGAAGAATAAATGTTTCAAAAAATTCATTTTTCAAAGAATTTCTGAATAACATAATTTGTTTTGACTTGTGATGACTTATTACAAAAATGACCAAAAAATTGTACAAATTAGCCATGTTTTGGCTATCAATGTTTATCTCATAGTCATGATAGATTCATGACATGGATAGAATTTCAAGAAGTTTTGTCTAAAGATTTATTTTACTGAACAAATGCAAGTTTTAACTACATATGATCACTGAAATTTGAGACTTGTTACAAAGATTTTCTCTAACTAGATAAATATGTTACGATTTAACTAAATATGTTAATACCAATTATCTTAGTGAACAGCTGTGGGGTATAAATACTTTTACGGGAGGTACATAATAATATGAAAGTTACATCTGTCAACCTACAAGCAAAAACTCCATGTTGGTAACCAATTAACGTAAAGCAATTAAACATGTAAAAAAAATATTTAGTAACAAACATGGTATTATGGATTCTAAAACATAATTATGATGCTTCAAAGTATATCAAAATAAACATCAAGGCCAGAAATTTATTTTATTTAGTGAATAGACGCTAGAAAATCTCGCAGTTTGACGTTTAACGTAATAGATCTTACTTACCAATTCTGATCTCCAAACCGATGTAGTCGTGTTATAACATTACACTTATTCTTTTTATTATCTCTAACACAATTTTAGTTAACCAAAGAATTATTTGCTATTAAAAAATAAAAACAAAAGAAGCAGACACTTGCAATGCAAACACACCTCACTCGGCCATAAAGAAAACCATAGACAAAATCCCACAGACAATTTACAAAATGGTTTGAAAGATGATTGTTTTTTTAATCCGTTCTCTTTCTAACCTATTTTAATGATATTTCAATTCTAAATAAATTATTTATAACGCTACAAAAATAACTAATAAATGTTTGTTAATTTTTTTTTCGATTACTTGCAATACATGTACTTTCTAGCAAATTTGCTCAACCTGGTAAGTTTTAGGTAGCTAGAACCCTTAAGCATTTAGGCAAGAAATAAATAAAATATGTAGCAGATAATTTTTTTTATCTCTAATAACTGTTGTTCCATATAGTATGCAGGTCTGTATAATTTTGCAATGAAATGCAAATGCATAATTTAAACACATTATATTTACAATATTTTACATGGCTTACAAAGGTTTGTAATTTCATTGGTAAACACCATTCAAGATGTTAGATTTTTGAGCCATAAAGGCACTTGGAATGATCACTTGAACCACCATGTCTGCTTGTTATTAGAAAATAGATAAACTTAATAACACACATTTTTCTTTCAAGAGTTACCTTTTTGACATATGTTTTATTTCATTATGGTTGTTTAAAAGGTGAGCTGCTTGCTTGTTAGGCTTCTTATTAAATAGTAACAAAAAACAAGGCTTCACCAATGTTGGTCATAGTCTTTTTGGTTTTGACTTAATTTTAAATGAGGTTCTAACAGAGATTAAACAGTAACAATGTGTTGAAATAAAACAAAAGCAATGGTATACAAAATTCTATTTGAAAATGTTACAAGTATGTAACCATTGTAAATTTTGGTTTGGGAATAAAATATATTAACCTTATCACATTGTTAGTTGGTAAGTGTTGTTAATGCCGCCACCACGTCACCTCTGTGTTCACGTAAGGTTCTTTCGGCTAATATTCTAGAGATTTCCATTTCCTTGACCTGGAATATAAAAATTTTATGTTATTTTAAATCTTGTTACAATTTTGTGAATCACCTATCTATACTATTATAATAAAGTGTAAATGCAAACTACTTAGTTATGTAAGATGTCTTCAATCAGTATATTTTTGAATAATTATTGTTTTAATAAAAAGCCCTACATTTATGACACACTATTAAACTTAGGGAGTAAATGATTTAGAAAAAAACTGTTATGTAGGAAAAGGAAAAAACTAAAAGCTGACATCATGGAAGCTAGGTTGCCATGGTAACAGTAATTGTTATTCAATGTCAAAGGCCTTCATTTGTGCATTTGAATTTTGACATTTGCAATTGAAAATTTCACAAATGGAAATAATAACATAAGGATTTTATAATTTCATGCAATGGAAGCCCCATGGCAACAGCTCTTAATAGGAAAAATATGTATTTTTGTTTGTATTGAAAAAATGAATAGGCTGATCTAAACATTCTTTTCACCTTTTGTTTTTAATTTCAATCCACATGGTGTAGCTTATATTATAAAAATCTCTTGTTTCTGCAATTAGAATGTTGATAAAAAAATACTCACAATTAATTCAATATCATCTTTTCTGACAGAAACTTTTTGAAGCTCCTTTTCTTTTTCCAATCGTTCAGCTGCCTCTTTATTTCTTCTATCGCCAATTAATGAAAGTGCCTGAAATTATTAGCAGCATGGTTAAAAAAAAGAAACAGTGATATTTAAAAGAAGAGACATATAGTATACACTTTTTCAAATATCTTGATAGTTTAACGTCAGCAGTCTGCTACACCATGCACTTCCTCTGTCCTTCTTCATGGTCCATTACAACTATAATTGTTTTGCGCAGCTACACAATGTAACTAGCCACCAAGATATTTAAAAACCCTAACAAAAAGTGTTTCTATTTTCAAAGAAGTCGCATTTCATATCTCACAATTCTACTATATATTTATTTATATATTCAAATAAATATTAATAACAACATTCTCATTAGGTAAGCAATAAGAGACTGAAGCATTTTAGGTTTATTCATTTCATTCATTATATAAAATATATGAAGCATTTTATTAAAGAATGAAATATCGTGTTATGTACTTCTACTGAGCTAACCTCACTTTTTTTTGTAAACAGAAATACTTACTCCAGATATATCTTGCGAGGATATTTCTTTTTCTTCTGCATAGTCTGTTACTTTTTCCAAATCAGCTACTCCACTATCGTGTTTAGCAGTTTTCTTCTGGGTTTTATCTTTATCATGCTGAATGTCGTCAGTGTCTCCATTAATTTCTTCGTCAGCCATTTTCTGAATAATCACAATTATTTAACGTTTAAACGAAAGTTCTAAAATTCATCAAATAGAACAAACGTTGCTTGAAACAGAGAGTTTTGGGCACGAAAGCTATAAACTCATTATTTAAAAACTTTAAAGTGAAAAACGCAATCGCTGTTCTTAAAATAATTTGACATTTTTACTGTCAAATTTGACAGTCAAAAAGGAAATTGCCAGTTCGTTTGTCAATTGTCTATGGTTGATATTTGCCAGAACTATTTTGGTTTCCCTACTAACTACCAAAGAGTATATAAAATAAATAGTACTAATAGAAAAAAACAAGTTATTTTATTCTTCTAAATACTACCATTTACGTACGTTTTCATTTTGCTTAAATTTTTTATAAGACATCCTTTCTATTTTTTTTGGCCGTACATGGCCAACTACAGAGGGAGTGAATGGATGGGGGTAGGAAGTTGAGCGAGGCGACAGCCCAATAACACTGTTAGATATGCCATGCCAATGGGTGCTTGACACGCGGGATGCCCGAACCCCCCAGAGATCGCCATCGGATCCTCTCACCCGGTATTTATTCTATTGAAGCTATAGGATAGGATAGATGGAAAATAGTGAATATTTTGTGTGTACATCTTGGAAAATAAACCTGTGCACAACAGGCTGTTGCCTTTCAAAATCATTACTATCTTTAATATAATAATTTAAAATCCTCAAAGCAAGTAATAAACATATTAAATACAAGTATTTAGCGCGTTAATCACTGCAATCTTATTTGTTATCTATTATACCATATTCTCCGATGTGATATAGTATTTGGATTACAAATAGACTCTTGCAAAAATTATAATAAAATTGAGTACGCTTTGGTATCACATTTTTAGAAAAAAAAGTACAAAGCAAAAGTCTTATATTAATTTAATTTTAATCTTAAAAATATGGAAAGTTACATGCAATCAAATCAAAAAAAGTTTATATTTACAGGAGATCGATTAAAAAATATTTTTATATGTGCAGGGTTTCGCTTTGAGTATCTCGGGGTTTAGTGTTCGGTGTGTACGCCGGTGGGGGCACGCTGCTGTCGTGTATCTGTGTGGAAAAGAAAAAACAATGGTGGACACTAGTAATTAACTTTAAAACCACATGATTAGATCAATTGGACATCATGGCACAAAACAAATCTAACGACATCTTCCAAAAGCTTTCAAAACTGTTTGAACCATGACTGGAATACTAAAAGCTATTATCTTTAGACGATTTCTATTGTCTTCGCTTATTATTTTCTTAAATCGCTACTGTACTTGTTAAAGTATAGGCAAATCCTACTTTAACATGAGTTTACTTACAAAACCGGCATTAAGGTAGGCGGATGCCGGGTACACGGAGGATCCAGCTGGCGCTGTTCTTGAATACCTGTAATAATGACTCATGATGCTTACATTCGTATTAATTAAAAAACAAAGGTTTGTATATTTGTCCTATATACCTTGGAGGTGCATCCCTTAATCGTTCTTCGACATAAATTTGCAGGCTTCCAATAGATAGACGACTTTCGTAATTGGGTCTAGTTCCTACAGGCCTGGAAAAAATAAATAGTTGTAAAACAATAATGTATTTTTAAAATAAACATTTTCCACTTTTATACTATAGTTAACCCTTAATTCGACGGACATTTTTTTAGGAAAAAATTATATCAAGATACTGAAATCAAAATCTCACGTATTTTTCTATATACTAGTTCAGTAGATTTTTTTTAATTAGTTGTTCGTCACACTGGACACTATTGAATTAAGGTTGAACGCAAACATTCATATAATTCCCAAGGAAAATGTACTCACTGCAAGTTAGCGGTAGCAGCGCACAGTCTGTATAATAAAATGAAGGTCGTTATTATTCCTAATATTAACGCAGCTGCCATTATAATCTGAGTACTCGACACTAAAAGCATCTGGTCCAAGGAGTCACTGTAATTGAAAAATAACTTCATTATTTCCACACCACTTTGTAAAATTAGCTAAAACCCTATGAAAGTGTGCCGAATTTCGAAACATCTCTTGAAATTAACCTAAATTTAGTAGTTTTTATCAGATCAATTGTTATAGATATCATCGAATGGGAGAAGCCTCTATAGATGATGAAACCAACGTGATGGTATAGAATCAACATCATAGATAATATTATATTTTTTCTACATACCGACATATCCAATTGCCATACGAATCATAGCAAGGTTGGCAGACACCCTGTCGGCATTGAAGACTCCCATTTTGATGTTCACTGCAACATGTTCCGAAACATTTTTCACCCAAACCTGAAATTTTATTTATTTTCTTTAGTCAATTTCGAAGTAACAAATGAACATAACAGTTAATAGAAATACAAAGAATTATTAATACGCGATTACCTCAAATTTTAATAGGTTATTCATAAACAAAAAAAAAACATGCATTCGAATTGAGAACTTCCTCCTTTTGGCAGTTGGTTAATAATAACAACGTGGTCTAAGTTACGTTAATAAGGTACAAAAAGATACGTTTAGAATACATTTTATGTGTATTGTGTTACTTTTGTTACAATTATTTTTTAATAAGCCATAGCCATAAGCCGAAAGTTGGCGTTTCACCTAACGTTGGACATTACTGTTTTTGGAAAAGACACAAAACAAAAAAGCTATAAATAAAAGATTAAGACCTGGACATCTTACGCAACGTGTCTGAAAGTGGTTGGGTGTGTATCCCTCTGCGCAGTAACATTCATCATTTATACACACGTAGGCTTCTCCCACGCAGTATGTCACACCACATTTCTCTGGAAAATGGAAATTAAATAATCTTTCAATATAAATATTTCTCTAAAAAATGAATACTAAATTAAAAGCGGCAGTAGATCTACTTGTGGGGTTCCCTTATAAGCTATCAGCAGTTAGAAAATATTAAAATAGGTTACAAAAATGAACAATTCAACAACGATGATTTAAAATAGTTTGATAAGAACGTAAATTAGGAAAAGATAATGACAGCAAATAATAACAACAAATATCTAAAATGTAACAGACATATGAATATAATAAAAAATGCCAAAATCTCTAGATCTTTATTATTATCTAAATCTAAAACAAACAACAGTTAAATAAGGAAATTGTCATCGTGTTTACACGAGTATTTAACGGATTTTTTGTGAATATAAAAATTTTACAACATTCAGTTGAAAATATGGAGATAAGAGACAAAAACGTAAGATGAAAATGCGAAATATAAGAACAGAAATCATTGTGTAAAAATTACTTGATAACAATCATACTGAGGAATGTAAGAGTACGATAAAATATATAGCTATGTTATATTTAGATTTCTACACTTTGTGTTGATGTATTAGTGATCAATAGATAAATGATAAATTCTCGAATGTAAAAAACAATGGTCATGACCTTAAGTGACAATGGCGCACCGAAAATAAAATACGTTTACTTTTTACTTACAGGACAAAGACCTAAAATGAAATATCCAACAGTTTTTATGTATACTATATTTTAATACAAACCTTAGTCTTTCAGAAAGAATTAAAAATAAGGCATTCTTTTAGAGACTGAGGGAGGCGCTATATGCATGGCCAGACCGTCGTGGAATATCGAAAAATGTAAAACATATATAAAATTACTTTGAAAAGACCATATTAATTGTAGTTGCTATACCTAGCCTAGACCAGCGGCGACGCTCAGTATCTGTGTGTACTTTCCTATGATATTCTAAGTTATGACAGTTAACTGTTCCATAGCTATATTATATACTTAGAGTTGCTTATTCACTATTTCAAAACTTCATCATCATCTCCTCCTCCTTATCCTACTCCCGTAGGGTCGGCGCACGGGGTTTTCGTCCTCCAAATAACTCTGTCATCCGTCATCTCAGTCATCACTCCCTTGTAAAACTTGTACGAAGGATTTATAACCTTATATTTCAAATGACAGAATTTACCGCAGTCACACCACCTAGGAGATCATAACCCATACAGCGTCTTGCAAACTACCACTTGATAAACGTTAAGTTACATCCGAATAGATATCTAAACTTAACTATTAAAATAGTACATTTTATGGAATAGAAAAAAATATAACTTCATAATTATGGAGTTTTTGATAAACGACCAAATATGAATAGCATGCGCTCTAATTAGAATATGAAAACCTGTATAACAGTTTTTCCAGCAGTCTGTTAGCTGATTCAACATATTTGTAAATAAACAATAGATTACTTTTACAATAAAACGTGTAGGTTTAAAATCGGCAAAATAGAATAATTTGATAAGAAAAATTGATGGCTACACGTCCTGGTAATTGTGATCTTGAAATGAAAGATAAATGACATATTTCGTCAACAAATGCTTAAAACCTATCTAATTATAGTAAACATATGGGTTTCATTGAAAAAGATATAATTGTATGTCAAATTTATAAACGTTTTAACCATTAATTTAATTTAATGACGTAGTTATTTTAATTCTCTGCGTAATTATTTTTTCCAAGAATAACACAAAACAATGTCTTTGTTATATACTACTTTGTTACCTACAACTAAAATTGTAAATATAATAAAACGAGATATTCACGCTTTAAATAAATATCAAGATTTATAGCCTCAGCAAATACTATTTGTAACTAAACAATACGTACCTATAATAGCTTCATTTATTCGTAACAATGATGTAAAAAATACGCAACAAAACACAAACCGTAATGACATTTTGAATCACACTGAAAAACTACCGTCACATTTTCTATACGTATTTTTTCACGCGCAATATAACTTGTACGAAATAAATGTGTAACATAATGAAACGATCACAGTGAGGGTACGTTGCGAACGTATAAAAAGGCTCACTGATAACTTATCAGAGATCTGGCGAAGTAGCGATATCTGTACTTTCACGTCATTCATTATACTGAGTGTTGCCGCGACAGATTTACTATAACCTTGAATCCGTTACTAATAAAAACAATGGTTATTCGCTTGACTTCAATCATCGAATCGTTTTTACGAAGAAATAAAACTAAAATTATTTATTATAGAGTGTGATGTCGTTATTAAAACGAATTAAAACGGATTCAAATGACTGGTCCTTTAATTAAATAGAGATATGTTTCTAGATCATCCTCTTGATTTAGCAGCGTTTAGTATTTCTTTTATGGCGGCTTTTGCCGCTCTCGGTCCCTGAGGACCTGGGATGCGGGTGATTTTATTTTCAAAAAAGTTTACAGTATTTCTAAATCTAAAATTACATATATCTTATTTCTATATCACAGCCTTTATCACTTTCTAGCCTAGTTTAAAATCAATAAATTAAATTAAAAACAATAAATTAAATTAGTTGTAGGAATATACAAATTAGGTTATTATTAAATGTGCCAATATTACTTGTAGGTTAATCCTTTTATAAGTCTGATGTGAAAAACCAGAAAGAGAAAAAGGCCTGTTATTCAGGTTTTTACTAACTTAATCACTGATAAAAAAAATCCAAGGTTCACAGTTGTATTGAGTTTTAAATTTACATTTACTTATGATATTTATACAATTGATGAATTAAATAAATGAAACGAAATCTTGTCGTGACAATGATGTAACATAAAATGTATGTGTGAAAGATAAAAATAATAATAAAAAGTTATATTTATAACAGAATGAAATTAATGTCCGATATGAAAAAATGAGGTTATGTAATCATCGCGGTAAAAACCATATGTAACCAGGAAAATATAAATATGGAATCAAATTGGAAACATTTACCTCGGTTCCGCATCTCCCAGCAAGACCAGAAGCTCACACAGTTCCTTTTCGAACAATCCATAACTAGATTTATGTTCATAGCCTAAGTCGATTTCATAGGTTATTTTAGCACTTGAATAGACTTTTGTAAACTTTTGTATGATAACACCGGTTATTGTAGTATGGCGAGTGAATTCAATAAACGATAAAACGTATGTCAGAACAAACAAGTCCCATTTGTTTGTGACAAAAGGCTTGACCGCACAAACCATCATAAATCTAATACAAACGAATAATTGATTTGATGGTCGCCTCAACCCCTGTCAGTTGCAGAACAACATTTGTCATATGTGTTTCGTGCTGAAAGAAATATCGCTTTTATTTGAGCAGATAAATAATTAGGTTATATTCATCACTTAACATCGTACTTGTTTGTCTCTTTTCGCTATGAAAGATATTAACAGCTACCGTCTATAGTTATACAATTGTAGCTATAAAGCATCAAAATATTGGTTGTATTACGATGAAAACTATTATAGCTGTTGGTTTGCATATCTGTGAATGTGTGAAAGATTGAATTTACTACCAATTTCAATACAATAAAT
The DNA here is from genome assembly GCA_003118335.3 of Papilio memnon. NCBI lineage: Eukaryota > Metazoa > Arthropoda > Insecta > Lepidoptera > Papilionidae > Papilio > Papilio memnon. Next base: position 3,512,941 of record LD700007.1, on the reverse strand, counting down.
TTAGACGCTATGGAACCCGCCTAATTTTTTCATTCAATATATAACTTACTAGCTGTTGCTCGCGACTTCGCCCGCGTGAAATTAAAAATTAAAAAATACTTGTTACTCACGGAAAAATTACCTTTCTAACGGTGAAAGAATTTTTAAAATCGGCCCAGTAGTTTTTGAGTTATTTCGATACATACAAAAATACAAATCTTTCCACTTTATAATATTAGTATAGATTACAAAATAAGCGTTCGTAATCATTGAATATAAAAAAAAACGAAATGATTTGTTAATAGTTTTAATTATCAATTAAATTGTTATTGTTCGATACGATTAAAGAGAAGTAGGTCACACCCGCTGCAGGAGGAATCAAAACAAAATATTTCAATGAGTAACATATCAACATCGGAGTTGATTTCTAATTTACGCATACATAAAAAATACTCCGACTTTTTCAAAATTATCTAACATTAAAAAAAACTCTCATAAATAGAGTAACCAGTTAGAACACTATAGTTTTTGTGGACCAATAGTTAAAATTATTAGTATCGCGGTTTTAACAGCAAACTTACTTTTTATTTTATCGGTCACTATGCTTAACTATATGTTTGGTAAAGCCAATAAAACGCCATTTAAATCCTTATAAAAGAGACGGACAAATTGAAAGTTCATTTAATTGTTTGTTAATAGTTTATCTATTGGTACACGCGACATGCGTTTGCAATGACTTGTTTATGACTTGGAAGTATCAGGCGCCGGCCACGAGGGATGTATCAGTCTATCGATAAACTGTCGAACAACAACAAAATTAAGGTTAGGTCAATTCTCTAATGATGATTAAATAAGTCTACCAGAGGAGACGTCGGACATATTTCAATGACAGGTCTATTGTTTGTCTATGCAGGTTGCATTATGGAATTATCAAAGTTTGAACCATATTGAGTTGTATTGCTTTAGTTTATATTCCCGGAATGTCAAATGGGTATAGTCAGAGGTGTAAAGGTATAAAATATTTATAACTTTCGAATTTAACGTTAGAACACGAAACCATTAATTTCTCTAATTTAAGATAACATTATATATTTTAAGGTTAAACTTTATATAAAATCATCTATTATTGCAGATTGTAAAATCCAATATTATCTCGTAAACATTTTATAATGGACTAGTTTTCGCCCGCGATTCTGTCCTCGTGAAATAAAAAAATCAAAAGTAAGTAGCTTATGTGTTCTTCCAGACTATCATCTAGATCTATACCAAATTTCATCGAAATCCGTTCAACCGTTTAGGTTACAAATTCTAACAAACCATCTATCCATCTAAACTTTCGCATTTATAATATTAGTATGATCATTGTTTAATTGCAGAGATCTTATCATAATAAATTTTCTGTCAACTGAAGTCAAAATCGAGTAAAATAATCTTTTAAGTAACTACTTTTTAAAATTAAAATAAATAAATTTTAGGTTGATTTCGCTTTAAATCAAAATAGCAGTGCACCACAATTTTTTATAATAGTTTGATTTCTATTTATTTTGACGTCCTTTTCGTATCGAAAAAATACGAAGTAAACAATGACCTTTGACCCTTTATTTTTAGTTTATTCGTACAGCGATGACTTCCGGCCTATCTCTCACCTATCACCCACGCGATAGTGCACTGTTGCTATGTGCCCGCAACGCACCCATTTTATCAGTGTTAGTTTATTTTGTACTTAGATACGTGTTTTCTATTTATGTATGAGTTTAATATTTGGAAGCCACACATAGTGAACAAGATAAGCAATTTTATTATTTAAAAAAGTCGTGCGAATCAGATATTTGCTCACACAATAATTTCTTACATCTACATTTATTGTCAAACTCTCAGTGTCTCTAGCATATTTTCAAAATTTAGTACAAATCGGAGCATGCTAAAATAATTTAATATACTGTTTTTTATTTACAATTCAATCTTACAAGCATTTGTATGCGAAATTTTATTAAATTCGACTATGGTCATACGATTAGTGTTAATTGTATGATCCTTGGTCTGGGGGGGCGCAGCTGTCGCCCTTTCTACCCGCTTGGCGACTCCCATGCATATGACTCAACCTATATAAATATTTGATTACTTTATTCGGTTAGCAATAATCTTACTTTCTCAGGATTACATAAACGTTTTTGAGACAAATAAATTCGAGATAACAGTTTGTGGGACAAACACATTGTTGACCTCAGGTCACGGCGGGAGTTTAAATATTTTTATACAAATTGTTTTTATTATACAAAAAGTTCGATAGGACAATTTTAAAGTACTATCACGTAATAACGCTGACACGATGCCTGATTGCCACGAATGTTGATGAATAAACTTACCTGGGTACAGTCAGCTGCATAAATAAGTATACATTTACATAGATTGACAATCTTGTATACGGGTTTTGATTAAAAAAATGCAAAGATTGACTACTACTTGAATTTCTAAAGTTTTAATAACTGTCGATACTAACACGATTTAAAAAGATACCTAGATATTAAGTTATTTAATTGTAAATCTTTTAGTAATAGTCGTTAAGGAGTCTAAGAATTATAGGTACATATGTGGAAATTGGTTATTTGTAGAAACATATTACGCGCGTACATCGTACATATACATCATATCTTTAGCAAGATAAACATTATCCTAGGTACCGAGGTTGCTGTTTCAGCAATCCTGCTATTAGGAACACCACGAGGGTGTATTAAAAAAACACGCTTTGACTCTGTGCGGCAGTTAAAGCATGCTGCTGTGTCTTCCATCTACTAGGCTGAAGATTATGTGCCACAAATATGTTCCACATAATTGAATTCAAAGAGCTGTCTTTGATAAGAAATTATTATGCATACGACAAAGTTCAAAAGACATCAACAACAAACCTTGTTATTAATTAAGATTAGAAAAAATATACATTTAATTGATTTCTTTTGAATAATTATTGTAATTAATTTAAATGCTACTGAGAATTGTTTTTCGATTAATTAATTATAGTGTTTATTAAATAATGAAAGAATAAATCACGTATTGTTCAGTTATCTTTAATCTAATCGTAATGATATTTTGTAAATGACATTATCGATGTAATTTTTAAGTAATTCCGTACTATGGACCATAGTGAGCTTATTTTTAGAGCGGAATCGTCGTTGTAGCTTCATTCATCAGGTTACAGTTAACCAGGACAACCATATATTGTGCTATAAGTTTTAATAAAAACAGTTAAAATGGATGTTAAATATATCGTACGTATAATTTTTTTTCGTTATATTTTTTGTTGTGATTTTTAAAATGCTTAATTAATTTTATGTGATTGTGTTAGTGAGTTTACATGTGTATTGTTTAGATATATTTTATTTCGAAAAGTTGATATTGGTAGTACAGTAAGATTTTAATATAGTTTAATAAAATCTATATTTTTTATATCAATAACACTTTATTAAATTAAACCAAATAAAACGTGATAGATTAGAATTTGAATTCTTTAACCGTTCTACTTAAAGTTATCATTTAAAAAAATATTTTTTGTCTATTTGTTTATTTTTGGTTATATTCTCTATCAATTTTTAGATACTACTTTTAATACGGGATTTTATACCGTTTGATAAAATTAGAAAAAATCTTTATTATCCAAAATGAAGTATTTCGTTTTCAAGCATTTGTAAATTCATTGTTAATATCTATTTATAATAATCTTCGTAAGTTTTTCTATTTTTTTCTGGCTGCTAAAAATCAATTCGAGAAAGTGGATTAAAGTTTAATCTAGTTCAAGGTAAACAATATAACACATTGACTAAGCAGAAACGTAAACAACGCCTAATGCTTTCCAATGTTGTTGTACCATTATCAACATAATTAGAACGACTCTAAAAATAGACAACAGTCGTTGATATCGCCTAGCTCAATAAACAACCATATTCTAGACAAATATTTATTGGTATAGTTTATTAACGATGTTATTACTCTCATATTGCTATTGGTTCTTATATAATAACATAAAAAAAATCACTAATATATTTTTGAAAATTGTGCACAACGTAACAATTATCTCGTTATGAGTTACTAGCTTTCGCCCGCGACTCCATCCGCGTGGAATTAAAAATAACAAAAGTGATTAGCCTATGTGTTCTTCCAGACTATCCTCTACGTCTATGCCAACTTTCATCGAGATCTGTTCAGCCGTTTAAGCTACAAACTCTAACAAACATTCATCCATCTAAACTTTCGCATTTATAGTAGTAAGAAGTAAGATTCATGGATAAGAATAATTTTTAATGTCATTTGCGGTTAAAGTTCGCACATTTGTACATTTGATTTTTGTGATATGGAGATATTGTGAATATGGTGTTTTCTTTTTAGCTGTACGTTGTACTTTTGTTAAATAGAAACATCAACACGGCGTATGGATCGGATATCAACGACACATTCAAAATAACTGACAGAGTGTTCAGCTGCAGTAACTGGCTATCTTCGCTAATAGACAATATTTGCAATAATGTATACAAAATTGTTAAACGGGATACGTCGCTTATGATCGGTAAGTACTTACTTCAGCCTTCCGTAGCTCAAATCGATTTTAACATCGATAAAAAGAGCATCGATAGTTACATTATCTGCGCATTTGTATATCGTACCTATGAATCGATATTACATGATTTGAAACATGTGCAAAAGTTTGACCACGCGTGCATTCAGTTTGAATAAGCCACACGTTTGTAAATAAAGCAGTGTACATACCGTGCATTTTACTAGCATAGACCGAGACTCAATAGCACGTGTGCACGTTTCTTTATTTATCATACATTTATAAATGTTGAGTGAAACCGCAAAAGGAATTTTCGCGATCTCGTAAGAAAACGATGTTATTAATAAACAAGGTGATATTTTTTGTTTTAGTGTATAACCATGCTCTGGGAAATGTTTGTAGCAAAATGTATTTAGACTTTACTAACTATACTAAGTCTACAGTGGTAGACCACGACAGATATCGTAAATGTAGGACGATAATGAGGCAAATAGTATCTATACTTGCTTCGTATTTTTAAATCTATACTGATATAATAAAGCGTAAACACACACTTCTTTGTGGCGTAAGATGTCAGGAATTACAGCATATTTTTGAATAATTCTTTTTTAATAAGAACCCCTACAATTACGTCTCGCTTTAGGCTATATATTTTCACGCTATTAAACTTAGGGGGTAAATAAATTGGATAAAAACCCTAATGTGGGAAAGAAACCATAAGTTGCTGCCAACATCAAGGAAGCAAAATTGCCATTGTTGTCGTTTGTGCAATTGAGAATGTCACAAATGTAAATAATAAAATAATGTTTTTATAATTTCACGCGGTTGAAGCCGCGTGGGAACAGCTAGTATTATATAATAGTCCTTTAATTTCCAGAGAAAATGGCACCTAAAGATCTTCAAAAGAGCATGTACAAGCAACGGTTGCTTACCGAGGAGCATTGGAGACGC
>LD700007.1:3486535-3504945 GCA_003118335.3 Papilio memnon | reverse complement strand
GATATTTATATTAAAATCAACACATAATAATGTTTAATACAATATACTCACTGTAAAAAGTGACATTGCCACTTTCAGTCCCAAGCGAGTTCTCTGCAAGGCATTGATAAACTCCTGCGTCCGCTCTTGACACGTTGTTTATTGTGACACTGGTTACGTGCAAATTACCACGTGAGATTGTCTTTGTTTCGTACTTTAAACCTGTATGAATTGGTTAATTTGAACATTCGTAATTAAAAAAAAAAAAATTCTTACATACAGATTGTTATCAATATTAATATTATAAAGAGGAAACATATGTATTTTTATATATATTGAAATAAGTCAAAAACCGTTAGAAAGGTAATTTATCTTTGAGTAACATAGGCTATATTTTAATTTCACGCAGACGATGTCGCGAGCAAAAACTAGTCATAAATAATAATTTAAGGGAGATGTCACATTTTCTATCCCTTTCTATCTTTTCTCCTATCGTAATTAAAAAAAAATCAACTTAGTTAATACCATTCGTTAGACGATTCCCATGCATGTCACTCCAATGTATCGCTGGAGGGGGGTAAGCTTCAATATGACACTGCAATGTACCAGTGCTGCAGATGTAAGCTCCGACTTGTTCCTGGATCTTCTTTACTCTTGGTGTGCCTGCGAAAACGTATCTTTGTATGGATTTATATACTGACAGATTATTTCTGTTCATCTTAAATCTTATATCCGTTTATTGACGTGCGGACGTACGTTGATTGACGCGTGGAAATAAAAAACTTAATTAGTGTATGTGGTCTTCCAGAATATGTTCTACATTTGTGACAAATTTTATCGATATCTGTTAAGCCGTTCTGGATATAGGTAGTAACAAACATATACAGCAACTTTTGGCATTTATTTTATTAGTAAAATTTCATATAAAGTTTCATATGAGAATTAAAGTCAATATTTTCCTGACTCTAGCAGAAATTAATTAAGCACTTCTTCAAAAATATCCAATAACAAAGTTTGAAGTTACAAACATTTATGACAGGTTGACGTACGTAAACGGATATACCCCGTAGCGGGCTACGAAATTGTAGCGCCGCTACGTTTGTGCTACATTTTTATACACAGTAGAAAATTTAAATTCCACACATACATTTTTATTTATTTCGTCTGAGACTAAGAAAACGAACAAAATGCTTTTGTACAAGTTTTCGACAGTGGGAACCCACACAAAAAATAATCTATCAAAGACTTCGAGCATATCGAAGATAAGACAAAAAATGTCTCGAAAACATGAAAACTTACTCAAGACATTTAAAAGTATTCTCTTGCTGACGCTGGGCGGTACTCCGTTACTGGCAATACAGAGGAGCACGCAGTTCATGTGTCGTTGAGTCACAGAAATGTTCAGCCACTCGCCTTCCCATTTCAACACTGTAAAATGTTACTCGCACTTTTTATTTAATAATCGTTTCTTCAGAGTCACCATACATACATAGGACCTATATAAAGACATTTTTTTTTATACGATAAGGTGGCCAACGAGCAAGCGGCCACCTAAATCCGCCGAAATGGCGAAGCGACCGCTGCCCATAGACATCCGCAATTGCAGATGCGTTGCCTACCCTAAATCGTCGGAGGAGGAGACGCACATAAAGAGGATACTTCCCCCTCCTATGCGTCTCCTCCACCGTCAAATCCACTTTCCCATCCAAACCCTTCCTTATAAGAAATGGGTGGAACGGGAAAGGGACTAAAGTTGGGCCTCCGGCACCACACTCATCAGACGAAACGCGGAATTGCTTCCTCTTCACGCCTGTCTTCTGTGTGGAAATATATAAATACATAGGAAATATATAAAGTTTACAAATTTAAAAGTATTTGTACATCGCGAAATTTATTGCAACGTTGTACTACATATTTTACCAATGTCAACCGTAAATAGGTATGTTTACCTAATTACTGAAATAAACTGAACTGCCATTACACAAAATAAAACGACTGTCAATTTACTGGGAAATTCAACCGACATCTGGAATTTAATTTCGATAATAAATGTTCTGCTATTGTTATAGAAGTAGTTTCCAATTTATGTGAATACAATTGTATATGTACGAAATTTCGTATTTGAATAGTTGTATCTACGTACTAAAATACATTCCTTAACCATTATTGACATTTTGGCTTGAATAACAAAGCTACGTTGGTATTGAAAAGCTATTTATGACGCTATGTGCTATTATTATAATTAGCAAATTTACTTTTAATATAATATTATAAAGATGAAACATTTTATTTTTGTATGTAACGAATAAATTGAAAAACTACTGAACCAGTTATAATAATTCTTTCACCATTAGAAAGCTGCATTATCAATAAGACGGTGAAGGAAAACATCGTGATGAACAAGACGCGAACAGCTACTAAAATATCTTTAAATAAATCATTATAATAATTGAAAACTTTTACGTCTACAACTGGTGTTCTAAATTGTTGGTATTAATATAGTATTTCATACCATTTTCACCAGCAATGATCATATGTTTAGAATCCTCCCTTCTCCAAGTGATAGTGGGCTGTGGGTTGCCTGACGCCGTGCAGTGGAGGGCTACGCTGCCGCCCTCCGCCACAACCATCTCACCAGTGCTGTTGTTATCCACGATCTCCGGTGGAACTGACGATATAATAAAATCTTACAGTGAATATTTGCTAATTTTCCTTCTGTCCATTCTATAAATGTGATAACAGTAATACAGAATAAGTTCCAAATAATGTTATCAAAATTGAACAAACCGTAAACTTGAAGCTGATGTTCTTGCACTATCATGGGGTCAGTGTTGAGCTGGCACATGTATCGTCCAACGTCGCTTTGACGTACGTCTTTAAGTATCAAAGTACAGGAGTGAAGGCCACTCAATACTCCCACCCGGGGGTTCTTTGTCACTATTAACTGACCCACAGTTAGTATAGTCTGTGTGTCAACTCGCAACCACGCCACCTGGTGACCAGAGGGTAAAGTAGCAGACTAAAATCCTATAGTGCGACCACGTGTTTCTCATTTGCTAAGGACTATCGAATTGTTGTTTTTTATAAATATATTTTTGGTAACTCAAGCAGAAGTTTAATTCCCTAGCATCGTATTTTAATTTAAATATTGTTCAGGAATTCAAGTTTCAACAGACCCGCTGTACTTCATTTGAAAAGGTCCCAAACGGGACAAGTTGGAGCGATAATTGCTCATCGGAGGGACAAAGTGCGATGGGACATTTTCCCTTGATGTCACGAGATCGCTCTTTGGCGAAGTGACGTAGCAGAATCTCTAATGGGAAGGTGAAACTAAGGGCTACGTGGTTATTGGTAAAATTTTAATTTTGAATCTAAGTGTATTTTAAAGCAATCTACAAACCTACTAATCGTACTTTAAAGCTTTATGGGTATATGAAGATAAAAAATGTCAATATACCATGTAGTTTTGTAAATTTTCCACGTTGCATGTTAAATATGCGTCACGGCCCACCACGACTGTTACATTTGTCTCGGATGAGGTTATACTGGGCACGTCTGAAACAAAAACCATCGGCAAGAGAAAGGTTGGACGATTGCCTTTTGCAAATTCTCTTAAGTAAAATTCATTTAAAAATGTTAGTGTCTCTAGAAATGGCAAAAAAAAAACACTTATGCCATGCATCATGTTGTTTCATATTTACCTTTTGCAAAAACTATATATAGAATCACAGGAATTAAAACTAGTTTTATAGAACACATTTTAAGTAATTACATCAATAACGATTTATACTTAATACTGATTTTTTTTACACCAAAAAGTTTCGCGCGAACAATTAATTTGAATATTCAGCTCGGAACTTTCAGACGTGTTGTGCGTCGAATTCGCGATCCTAACTGGCTTTGAACACAATGAAACAAAAATAGAGGCTGCGGAAATGCGCAGGTCCAAACACTATATGAAAAATACTTGCAACTGAAATGGATGGAAAATATTTCAATTTCTAAAATAAAATTTCATAAATCAAGACAAAAAATTGTCTTTCCTATAAACAACTAATGTCAACAAAATTTACTTTTAGCGCCATAGACTTAAAATTAATTATCCATCTCGATAAATAATGTATGTATAGAATGTTCTCTATTTCGGAAATCGCGGGAACAAATGAGCGTTAAATTAGTAAGAGTTAAAATTGATGTTGCGAAAATTTTATGCATAACGCTACAATGAATAAAAAGAATGAATTATGGTCAATTTTTGACCAATAATCGACTATTAGTTGTTAAAATCAAATACTCGTATCTCATGAAAAATCTAATAACTCAGTTTCACTGCCGTTACCAGTTAGAGTCTGCCATTGGAGTGGCAGCAAAACTAATTGGGTAAGATTTAGCTCCGTAAACCGACTCAGCATTGTTAAAATCAATTTGGTAGCAATGGTATTCTATTCTCATATATCCGTTTTACAATTTCAGGTCCAAACTAACGCGTGGATATACCCGTTATTAGCAGGCGTTATATTTTCCTTAATCATTAATAAAAATATCAAATGTTTTAAAGCCTTTTCCTTTATGTTATTTATTTGAATTGTTTAAACTGATCGTTATTTTATTATTAAATAAACAATTCCCGATGTTTTCTCTTTAATTTGGTAACCTGACTATAATGATCAATTATTTTTAAGTAGAATCTTTTTGTATTAAAAGTTAACAATGCTATACTAATTTTGACCGCAGAAATGTTTCAATATACAATTTCCTTTAATATTTAAAAAAAAAACAAATTTTAATTAATCCTTTATTACTTTTATGTTCAATTAAAACAGTTATTTATTACTATTAATTTTCATTTGCCATTAAGTCTTCCACAATAAGCTTCAACGACAAAGAATACGATAGATATGATCCAGCCTAAAATTAACAAACCAATAGTACCTGCGAAATACTTAACATTCATAGGTTCATACTGATTCTTTGTGTGATCATATTTATTTTGTAAGTATGAGCTTTGAGAGTACACTCGTTGTATAAAACCGCATTCCACAAGTATCTTCAAAATTCTATTAACTGGCCCAGTTAGCGCAGAATACTTTGTAAAATAAATCACAGAAGGACTGTTCACAATCTTTTCGGGTATGATTTGCAGCTTTCGTGAACTGTTATATTGTTTTAAATATTCCATGATAACTTCTTTATTGAACGCCAGCACGAAGTTTGAATTTCCAGTCGACAGTTCGTCTAACATCTCTAAAGTATTAGAGAAGTTTAAAGAAATCCAATTGCTAAATACATCATCGTCTTCTGAATAATATTCTCTTAAAGATTCAAGACCACCGAAGGGATATTTGTCACGCAAAACTTCTTGTATACTTGAAAATTTCTTCTCGTACAATTTATGTTTCAGTGAATCTTTGAGAGCGGCTTGGTAGCAAGATCTAATAATAAAACTAAACCAAATCCATATGTAAACGAAGGCGACAAAATTTCGTTTCGATGGCATTCTTAAAATTGGCAGCCCTAAAAATAGAACCCACGAATAAAATAGTAAATTAACGTTAGACGGTGAAGTATTAATTACTTTGGTAATATTTTTCCAGAATCGTGTCTTAGTCAACGAGTTCAATAAAACAATAATTAAAAACATCAATATTAATATAAGTCTCGGATAAAATTTTAGAGGGTGTAAAAGTTTTTCCCAGGTCGGCTTTAATAAAGGTAATTTAGCGGTCCACACAATATCCATCGTATTGTATGTGAAAGAAATCTGAAAATTCCCATATAAATCTGCAGTTAGTGGAATAGAACACATCGAAGCTTGGGCTCTGAAATTGTAAATATCTCCCAGTGAACCGGTCCAGTTGTTATCTTCATATGCACCCCATAATTCACCTCCAGTAGGTAATTTTATTACTAAAGTAGCGTTTAATATTTCTGTTAAAAGTGTCAATACGTCGCCATCGATTCCGCTAGCGTTTTCAGTGGAATTGTTCAAAATCATAAAAGGAGGCTGCTCAAATGTCGATACAATTAATGGACAATGGTAAAAATTTGTAAGTTGCTCTTGAAACATTGACTTCCAATACATTCTGTTTTTGCTGTTGTTATAATTTATTTCAAACGGATTATCGTTAACGCATTTTTCGGGTTCGATAAAACGATACGAATATATTTGTGGACTATCATTGTTCAGAGCTTTTAGTACTACAACGTTAGGAATGTGCTCAGAGGATAATGTGTGGAAAATTTCTTTTTCTTCACATTCTTCGTAATCAATAGTAGCACAAACAATAATAAATTTTCCAGATGTATCGTACATGGATTCTCCGAGCCATTTCAGCATGTCTGTTATTTCAGAAGACTGTGTACCGAATAAAACGTATTGCGATATCTGCGTTCGTCGAGATGGTAAGTCTTTGCCTCGCGTCAGAATAACGGATTGATTGTACTTGCTCAGAAACACGTCGACTGCAATCAAAGTCTGTATATTGAACATAACTAGTGTAACGAATCGCCATTCGAAGTGGTAGTAGCCAATTTCTGAAGCCATTTCACCAAGTTTTAGTATAACAGGTGGATCTGCGTCCATAAAGAACTGAGCACAGTGTCGAGATATGCCACACATGTTCGCCGTTCACATTTACACATATAAATAAAAATGTTTTGTCTTAATGAACGATTGTCGTGCTTGCCAATACTTCGTATCTAATAATGAGAGTTTAATTTTCTATTGCAATAATTTGTCTATGCAATCACTTAATATTCAAATTGTTTTAGCATGGTCATTTTGCATAAAAGATAAATTAAAAGCCAGAAAATGTAATTACAAACATTTATGAAGTAAACCTTGACCTTCCAGCAACCAGTTCTAATATAAAAAATACAAGTGACATAATCCAGCCACTGATGAGAATAGCATAACAACCGGTATAATGCACTAGATTGATTGCCTTCTTTTTCCCACTTGACATACTCCTATATCTCGATTTCGTATAATTCTTGTACAATTTAGAAGTAAATCCTGCTTCTATCAATTGCGTTAAAATTGTATTAATCGGTGCTACCAACGGTGAGAATTTGTTAAAAAATATCACAGTTGGGCTGCTGATTACCTTTTGTGGTAGCATATGCAGGTCAATGCTTAGATTTCTTTGAAATAATTTAAATGTTTCCATGTTTACCCCTATCACAAACTTCTGACCATTAGAAATGTTAAACATCATCGGAAAGATTTCATTGCTCTCTAAATTAATCCAGCGATTATAAATTGTTGGTTCATCGATATAGTAATCTTTGAGCGCCGAATTGCCGCCGATTTCGTAGTCAGCTGCTATCGCATCCTCTATTGTCAGTAGGTCTGAACGATACTTATTAGTCTTCAAAGCTTTTATAAGGAATACAGTGTAAATAGTTCTGACTAAGAAGCAGTACCAAATCCAAAAGAGAACGACATACAAAAATGCAGAGTTTTTCGGTAGCCTCGTTGACGGCAAACCCATGCATAGTTCCCATGAATAGAACACAAGGCTGCGATGAGGTCGTATCGTCTTAGTTGCTCGAAACACGCATTCACTGCACTTACTTCTTACGAACATAGCTAATATGACAATAACTAAAAACGACAGTGCCAAAGCTATCCTTACTTCGAAATTAAAAGGGCGCATTAACTTTAAAGACGGAGACTCTAGATCTGAAGGGTGGGTAACCCAGACAACGCTCACTGTATTATAGTCTATAGACATTTGGAACTGTGAGAATCGACTGACTGTGATGCTAGCAGACGTCATAGAGAAGTTTGCCAGGTTATAGTAAAGATCGGCAAGAGATCCGGTCCAAGTCCCGTCCTCTTCCAGCTTACCCCATCCGAAGCCTCGACGTGGAGTCATCAGTACGAGACTAGCGTTTAACTTTTCTGCAATTAGAAGAAGCAAATCTCCATCGGCTCCTGAGGGAACACCTTTAGTTATTTTCATATAAGGCTTCTGTTTGAAAGTTGACACGGTTATTGGACATGAATGTAAGTTTCTTAATTTCAAAGGAAACATTTTTATACATTTCTCGTCATTAACGAATAAGCAAGAATGCCAATTCTCTAATTTTGTTGGCCGAATCCTCTCACAGGCATACTTTGTGTTAAAATAGCTATACACGTCTGTCTCGTTCGATGATTCTCCTGTTTTGAGTAACACAACGTTAACTATTTTATAATTCCAGAACATTTTCACAGCCTCTTCTTCATCGCAATCTTGATTTGATAAACAAATGATGATATACTTTCCGGTGTTGTCGAATCTACGTTTATTCATCCATTTCAACATATGCTCGATATTTGATAGATTTGTATCGAAGAGAATGTACTGATGAATGTTTTCCGCGAATCGTGGATAAAAATGACCATTGCTTAAAATCAAGGTTTTCTTGTATTTCTTCACAAAGAAGTCTATGCCGTACAGAATAGTCATGTTGTAGAAGACAAAAGTTGTGAATCTCCATTCGAAATTGTTAAGCGCTATTACTGCAGCGCTTTTCGCTAAATTCTCAAAAGCCGAAACATTCGAAGGCATCAGTAATTTATAATGGCTTTCATTAGTCGACATGTCGGTCGCGTTGGTGTAAGCGATTGAATATAATGTAGTCCGTGACAAAGCGCTACAGCGGCGATGTTATCTCGAGCTAAAATCAAACGTAATGGTGCAAATGGATCGCACAATGAATCATAATTACCTCATAAAGTAATGAACAATCTTATTGAAAAAAAATCTGTCACGCAAGGTACGATGCTGGACAGTTTATGAAGCGATTTTCTTTATACGTAAAATATCTTTATTGATATTATGAAATTTATTTTTCTATAGCCCAATCATGTTGATTACACATGGGCTCATTAAATTACTGATAAAAATGGTATAGGTAGATATGATTAAAAAGACAAGGTTAAAAAGAAACTACTCACTTAGCTGAAAAAAATTATATTTTATGAGAAATTATAATTTACAATATTACATACAGGCATCCATCTTCAGTCGAAACTTAAGCTAAAATTCTCACAATCTCACGCAAAAGGTAAAGCAACGTTAGACTATAATATAGTTTTTAGCATTATTTTGAATGTCCACTGTAAAAAAAATATAGGTAATAAATCACGCCAGTATAAGAGAATTCAGTCCATTCGTACGACAGTTGCCCGACGAGGAGGGCGCGGCGGACGGGCCGAGGCGTGCGGGCGGCGTCAGGCGAGACAAATTGTATTTGACATAAATTAAACTATGTGTACGCAGACAGAATAAGAAAATATATGGGATTCCAAGTGACCATCAGCGTTTTGGAGGACGGAAAACAATCCTAGTCTTGTCACAGAAAAGTCTGAAATTCATATAAAGTTGTAAAACACGGCAGTGTCATTTTGTCTAAAAGTTTACTAGAAAATATCGCTTTTAAAATCTATAAAAGAATTATTACAATTAAAATGCTATTACATTAGTGCCTTTTCAATAATCTTTACTAAAATGTTTTCAATAACACCTGTAATATAACCAAATATCAATAACCATGAGACAAAGTTAAATCCAAAAGAATTCGAGTTCAGTTTTTAAACGGTCAAGACTACAAAGGTCAGGATATCAAAGCTAACCTTAAAGCAACCACAAATTAAACAGAACATAAAATAAAGAAAACCATAGGTTTAAAATATTTATTTTTACATACATAAAAGTCTGCGATTTAAAAGTGTAAGATAAAAGGTAATGTTTGTAAATAAGTCGATTTTTTATTTATTTTGTGACATAATTAGTTATACACTTAAATGAAAGTTTAAATTAAATAAAATATTTCATACAGTTGCTAGTAATGTA
Source organism: Papilio memnon (assembly GCA_003118335.3). Lineage (NCBI taxonomy): Eukaryota > Metazoa > Arthropoda > Insecta > Lepidoptera > Papilionidae > Papilio > Papilio memnon. Next base: position 3,495,121 of record LD700007.1, on the reverse strand, counting down.
CGCTAGGTTGAGGAATGAGAAGGAACTCAATCCTGGGATACCTCGGAATAGAATCATGTCTGAAGTACGCTTACCAGGGCCACGGCGTGATTAACATATTAAAAAAATATTAACCATTTTGGACTGTCACTATTTTCTTATTCCGTTTACATGATCATTACGGTTACTCACATCTGACGCCCACAGCACTGTACACAGCTGTAAACACCCACATATATATACTTTAAAGTATTGAAAAAGAAAACTATAACATCAGTCTGTACATCATTACTTATAAAGGTATTAAAACATATTCCCTTTGGCAAATAAGAGAGATTATCGATGGTGCTGTCTCCCCGGGCGGCGCGCGGTGTGGGGAGCGGGGGAGTGGGGAGTGTGGGAGCGGGGAGAGCGGCCGCCGCGCCGCTCCGCGCAGGCCGCGTACGCCGGACGCCTAACTCCTAACCGATCGACGTTTTTGCTGCACAGTTGCACAAACCAAACATAGTTCTATGTACACACAGATTGCACATCAATGGGTAACATCACTAGAAATATTCCAATATTGTGCGCTAAGTTTCAAATTCACAATATCTTGAGCATCTCGGACAGCTGTATCTTATAACCAAAAGCAAATAGTTTTGCTATTGACAGTGTCGGTGGTCGGCTGGTATATAAAATTGTTCGCTTCTTCAAAATTAATCGGAAACTCTTAAACGGTAAATAGAAAATCAAGTCACAACAACAAATAAGTTAATACAATAAGTTATTCCTTTAAAAAATAGAAACTTTGTTTCTGACTATACATAAAATAATTAAACAATAACACGAAGCAACACACTAAATTAAGCATAGCGTAATAAAATTGTCTAAAACATGTATAGGAGTAGTGTGTGTGTGTGAGTGGCCGCGGTTGCCAATAGCAAAACTGGGCGCCGAGCTGTCTGCTCGCTGCACTCAGCACGGTTAGACCCAAATGTACAATATATTACATTCGTGTGGTAAAAGCTTTCGTGCAAAAAACTCCAGTTACGGTTACACAATTCACATTCCGCTTTATTGGATTTCTAGTAAAAAAAGTTTATATCAAATGCATCAAAAATGTCCTTATACAACTAACATAGTAACATTCTATACTGATATAATGCTATTTGTTTTCCTTTTTCTCGTTACAGATAACATTAGGAAGAAACCGAATACACCATACAACTGCGTACACAAAGCCTACGGTCGAACGTAAAAAATAAAAAAGTTTCGCTTGAAGTCAATTCGTGTAGAAAATACCATTGTTAAATATAAACAGCTTAAATAATAACATATAACATATTATATCAAGTAACAAAATTCCAATGTACAAAATAAACGCATCATTAATAGAATATAATCTTCCAAGCTAACAGAACATACAGTAGTACTGAATTCGAGCAATTGAGAGGCGGCCGAGGTACAGAAAGGTTCTAATGTGTCGTAAACGAGTTTATACTCGAATTCTATCCACAGCAATTTACACAGAACTTACAAAATTTTAATGTCAGATAATAGCCGTAATTAATGAAACGTGCCGTGCCAACTAAGATTTAATATTCTTTTGCAAAAAATGGCAGTGACAATTGAAGTTGTATGCTTTTGGTGCAATTCGATTGGGCCATATTATAATAAATTCTTCCCGTAGACGATGAAGTTTATGTAAAAGAAGTCTAATTAGTATAACAGCATTGTGGAATATCAAAATCCACAACCTTACATTTCTCGGGGTGATTGCACGAGGTAAAAATCCATTAGAGATAAAATATTGGCCCCAAACAGAAGTTCCGTACCCGTGATGTCCCTCGGCCGTCTTCCAGCGCGTCCCCCACTCCGGAGCGGCGCACAAGCCGCCGACAAACATCATCATAATTTAAATAAATACGTAATAGTAACACGGAAGCATCCCGATCGATAAAGCTGAAAGTCCCGTCTCGACCCACGAGGATGACGTGAAACACGCGAAGTTCATAGGACTAGTTTGTTCAAATCCATCCGTCTGGACATAAATGTATACTAAATGTAGAAAGATATTATGGCAACAAACTTTACAAAAATCCTAAAACAATGACTATAAAGCAGGTGCCGCGCCGAGCCCGGGCCGCGACGAGTCCGGGCCGCGACGAGCCCGGGCCGCGACGAGTCCGGGCCGCGCCGAGTCCGGGCCGCGACGCGGCATTCAAAAATGCACAATTTAATAATTCACCGATACAGACACATACATAGTCGTGAATAACTTCATCATAAAAAAACATGTCAAAAAACCTGACGCGTCGTGAAGCGACCCATTCGGATCGAGAACGAATGATTTCCGACTCGTGCTAGTTTTGGGTTAAATGACTTACAATCTAACCTTATTTTTCTCATAAATCATTTAAAGATGTATCGGTTTGTCCATTCGATCTCAGTTCGTGAATTTACACTTTGTTGTGAAGTGATGATGTTATAATTATGTGTTATACACAATCACAGAGCAGCGCGCGGCGCGGCCTACACCAGGTTGTACTCCTTCAGGTTGGACTGCAGGATGGTGTCCTTGACGGCCGCGAACACGAACCGGATGTTCTCAGTGTCTGCAAACAACAATTATTGTTCAATTCAAATCAACATTACACAAAACTGATTCTTGTATTATGATACAAAAAATATAGTTTTTTACTCTATTTCGAGACTTAACAGATGTTGAAGATCCTTGCTTTGTAAACATCCACTGAACTTCTTAAACACCGTTAAAATGCTGCAAATAGTTACTAGTCGAAAACCGTAGAAATTATAATAGTGAACGAAGAAATCCTTCACCATAGTGAGTGTGTGTGTGTGTGTGTGTAAACTTTACGTGAGTTTAAAACTAAGCGTGCTTTTGAACAGAGAAAGTAATATTTTATGAAAATTATTATAAGAGCTTAAAAAATTCCTATTTTAAACTTTGTATTTTGACATGGTGATATTGGTTAAAAAATACATTTTTAATGTCACCTAATTTAAAATTAATCATAGTTATTGCCTTGTCTTTCTTTAGTTTTGATAGTTTACACTTCGACATCAAAACCTACTTTTTATTAGTGAAGTTTTTTATAAGAGAAGAGTGCAAACGAGCGGTATTACCGAGGTGTTGCCGCCTTTAAAAAAGAGGTATAACATAACGTAGTTAGTAGTAATAAACTTTTCTGCTTTTTTATTTGTTACACAACAAATATCGTCGAAGATACAATACAATTAAAACTGGACTATTTTGATTAATTTTACTACGATAGGGTAAGAGGAAATTACGTAACGATTACGAAAATTTAACTATAGTTGAGGCGTCAAAGGAAATAAGCTGATAAAAAGGTTCTATTATTTTATTTAAAAACGAACATAAGCATTTATATAAACCTAATATATAAACATGCGAGTCATATGAACATGCACTACAAATCAAACACCAGTGGTCTCCATCACCGCAATAAAAGCTTAAATAAATGAACCCAAATATTGCACACTTAAAAGGATAAATGAAACATACATGCAACTATACGTAAATTTTATTGGCAAATTAACACATATAAAAATATTACATTAAGCTAAATTAAATTCTTTCAAAGCGGATTGCATTATAGTATCCTTTACAGCACAAAACACTAATTTTATGTTTTCAGTGTCTTTAAAATAATCCAAGGCAGCATGCAAAAATTAAAAATAAATAGTAGATCTTGTTATACGTAAAACAAATTGTTAAAACAATCAAAACATGCATTAAAATAATTCAATAAGATTAGTGCAGTTTAAAATCGTAAGGAAGCAATATTACAAAAAAAATATTCTGCACGAACCTTACAAAAAAACCATAACATAAAACGCATTGTTATTAATCAAATATGAAAAAAAAATCGAATCAAGCAATATATAAAAGCTTTGTAAATACTTTATATAGCAATGCTAAAAAAAAAAATATGTTGCTATAATCAGTTACGTGAATGAGTTGAGTTGTTAGCATCAAAAATTCAAGCGCACACAAACAAAAAAACCAAAAACATTATTGCTACAGTGTGTGATTAGAAAATTACGAATCACCTTACAATATCGAAGCACCCATGCAACCTGAGATTCTAAAAAGTATAACATAAAGAAAAAACATGGAAATCTATACATAGGACAGAAATAAGTATTCGAATACTTATATGGATAAAAATTTTATGAAGTTTAGTAACCGCTCATTTAATGTACTTAACCCTTAAATGCATCTTGTTGCCAAATGTATACGTTTTACGTTATTGTATTGAAGTCGTGTGGTATGTGTTTCCGAACGCACTTTGACGACCACAGATAATAAATTTATTGAGTGTTTTTTCATATTTTTTTCATAATAAATACCTATTTTTTTATACCAGATATTTTTCATTATTTTATATGTTATATTTACCTAAATGTTTTCCAGGGCGCAATAAAAAATCATGCATTTAAGCGTTAATTAGTTTCGTTTATTTAATGGTTGAATTATGTGCGTCATAAATGATGACTAAAACGCACTTAACAATGACTCTTAATATTAATTAAAAATTTGAATAATATTAACGAAGTTATTCCTGTCGATATACATAACCATTTGACGTAAAAGGTTATCACGAATTTCCTTGCAGAATTTTCGATACAACATTCCATTGAATATTTATATCATTTACCTTATAAAACAGAAAACAACGTAAATCCCGTAAAGGGGTTTTACGATTGCATTGAACGTAAATAAACAATATTAGTAATAAGTTCTATAAGACGAAAAAGACACGAACAAAATATTCCTAATACCATACTGACATACAACGAAATGACATTTTATAATACTTCTGTAGTAGATCAAATCCGAAGTACCTATGTATATTATTTACAGGAAAAACAACCAAAAAATTATTTGTAATGTGTACTGTACATTCGATGAATCTGAAGGTGCGTGTGTTTTAGAAGTTAACACCGCGAATTTACCCGACTGTACATCAAATTTGTTTAGTGTTAACTGTATTCTCTTATTAAAATATTAGGCGGTAATAAATTGGATTTTGGAAATTTTTGAGGGAATTTTTTATACTTTTTCACTTTTTTATGGTGGTCGGACATACTAGTACGTAACAATCGACTACACTATTTAATATCAAATAAGCTGATCAATTACATTGTAAAAAAATCTTAATTTCTTCGTTCCTTAATCGTCACTAACAATCAGAAGTCAAAATTTATAAGGAATTTAGAGTTTAAGCGCTGCCTCATCATTTGCGTCTGTTACAAATTTAAATGTCGTTTCCATATTTGGCCGTATTGTAAAAGGGTATATTACTTACCTGTCGCGCAGGTGAAGTGCGAGTAGATGATTTTCTCAGCGTCCGGATTGAGATCCACAAACATTCGCAGAATGAACTCGCGCGCGGTACTCGCGTCGCGCTGCGGACCTGGTGGCACACACGATAGCTAACTACGCTTATACACTACCCTTATAATTGTATACAAAGTCTTTATTGGCTTACAAAACTATTTTCTTACAATAAACACCGATGAGGTACAATACTATCGAACTTACGCGAGAACTGGATCAATTAAAATATCTCCTCTATAAGCGAGTTAGCGTTAAAAATTCACAGGCGAGAAACTCGGATTATAAAAAAAAAACGAGAAAAATATCGCACCTTTGAATTCTCGCTTAAGTTTACACACGTTGAGTATTATCTGAAAATTTGGATCATTCAGATAAATCTAACGTGTGTACGAAGAAGTGAGAACTAAATAGTTGCCAGTTTTGGTAGATTTATCTGAACGATCCGACTGGTCAGATAAAACTGAGCGTGTGTAACCGGCTTTATCCCATTTCGATTGTAATAACAAATTAGATTGTATTTTTTTTAAATTCCTTTTGGAAATGAATACTTATAAAGTTGTAACATTTTACATTCCACTAAGAAAATTGTAATGAAATATTTTACAAACCAATAAAGAGGAAGACGAGACCAATAATTCTAGCTCACACTTAGCTTATATCTAGCTATCACACAATCGAGCATGTACTACAATCTGTACGTCGTGTTAGAATTCAACCTGTGGCGGTGGTGAAATGCGAGTAACAGGATCTTTCCGGGTCGGGGTTCTCCTTCAAGTATTTCTGAAGGATATACTCTCGAGCCGGTATCGGATCGCATTTCGGACCTAATCATTTCAAAATACGGATTTAAAAATAAAACATTACTCAAGTTAATTGATTACTTGGGATTTTTTTTCCTATATCAATTTGAGAGAGATTTGTACTTTCGTATGTATAGAAGTAACTTAAAAAAACTGAGCTGATATTAAACATTCTTTCACCATTAAAAAGATTCGTTATCGCTGAGTAACATAGGCTGTATTTTTAAATTTCACTTGGACGAAGTTGCGAGCAACAGCTTGTAAACAATATTCTTTTTTTTAATCTTCTTAAATTAAACTTTAATTAGGGTTTTGCCAAAATGATTACGAAGACCTATTTCCTGTTTTTCATCTATCTATAGAGGATATCGAGATATTTTTAATATAATTGTGATACAAACCGTCGTATTCTGGGAAATAGTCGACGAGATGTGAGTACATGATCTTCTCCTCGAGCAAATCCTTTTTGTTCAAGAACAAGATGACTGACGAGTGCTGGAACCAGGGGTACGTGATGATAGTCTTGAATAGCGCCTTCGATTCTTCCATTCGATTCTGAAATTAAAAAAAAAACATTATATTAACATTGTTATAGGCAGTTTTTCTTGATACGTTTGCCTTTATTCCCTACTAGTTTTCGCTCGCGACTTCTTCAGCATAGAATTGAAAGAAACAAAAGTGAGGAGCCTATGTGTTCTACCAGACTATCCTCTACATCTAAATTTCATCGAAACCGTTTGGCCGTTTAGGCTACAAACTCTAACAAACATCCATCCATCTAAAATTTCGCATTTATAATATTAGTAAGATATAAAAGTGACGTTGATAAAAGATCGTAAGAAGGCGTTGATCTTTTTACACAACTTTCTATCAGACTTTATCGAAGTTTAAAATGGCTTATAACGAAACGACGATATTAAGTATGAGAAACTAGGAAACAATTCCAGTAATTTGTATTTATACAAGTCTGTGCAGATTCTCACGGCACTTTTTATCCTATTGTAATGCAATAAATAACACGGTCCCACACAAATCATTGTTCTAGAGAAAATACTATATACAGATTTTATACTGATAGCCTTCATTGTGTACCAACGGTACTATCACTTCGAAATTAATTTTCATGAAACACAATTTGTATAAAAAATAATATCTATAATTATTGATCATAATATTGTATTTAAAACCAAAATAATGGAAACTTTCTTCTGTTTGAAGAGGAAATTTATTTAAATATTTAGTATATGATCCAATTTCAATTATTAACATGTATTATGTAACTAACTGTTCCCATGCGGCTTCATCCGCGTGAAATTATAAAAAAATTATTTCATTGTTTACCTACATGTGTCAAATTATAAATTGCAAACGCCAAAATTACATGACACGATGACAAACCATGGCAACCTTGCTTCCTTGATGTTGGCAGCAACTTATGGTCTCTTTCACATTAGGTTTTTTATCCAAAATATTTACCCCCTAAGTTTAATGGCGTGAAAACATAGAGCCTAAAGCGTGACGTAAATGTAGGGCTTTTTATTTAAAAAAGTATTATTCAAAAATATGTTGTAATTGCTGACATCTTACGCAACAAAGATGTGTGTGTTTACGCTTTATTATATTAATATAGATAAGTATGTAAAATATGGTATTCTGATTAATTAAAGTGGAAAATGTATGTTTACATAGGGTTTAAAAACATTGCATAATGATCAGAAGCGCTTGAAAGAACCTATAGTTTTAGTACTTTTTTATAGCAGAATGTACTTAGTAAAACTATCAATCATGTCTTGTCTATTATGTTTGTATTAACATGAATATCTTTTGTTCTTTTGTTTTAACAGTATTGAACAATTAACATTTGATATACCCCTCCCTTATAATCTCCTTTAAAAAATAGAGACAATAGAAGTAAAACATTATAAACTTACCTCGTTTTCGGATTCGAATAAAATTTGATCATATTCACTAAGAGCTACTAAGAATATGATAGAAGTGACGTTCTCAAAACAATGGATCCACTTCCTTCTCTCGGACCTCTGCCCGCCCACGTCTACCATCCTGTCGACCACAAACACATATTAATATCAGCCATTCAATACTCGTACATAAAGAAACTCAAAATTATACATAAAGTCTTTTACAGTAAAATCAAATTTGTGACTTCTTTGTGGTAAAACCAATTTATTATCTGTAGAAATGTGTTTAGTTAAATCTAAAAATACATGTATCTCAAACAACTTAAAACCACAATAACAATACTCTTAAATTGCAAACGCAATTAGAAACGTTTTAAACGGTTCAATCTAAACAATTTTTACATTCAGTTGAAATCATACAAAGAACAAATTTAGGTTTTTAATCACAATTTTATGGGTCTGATAATGATAATCTGAAAAAACATTTGACTGTCAATTTAACAATCAATTAAGTAAAAGG
>LD700007.1:3471237-3486367 GCA_003118335.3 Papilio memnon | reverse complement strand
GTTATTTACCACACAAAAACACAGGATTAGATTAAAATATTTGTACCTACACTCTTAAACATAACAATTAGTTGAATCGACCAGGTGAAGTAATATAAACTTCTTGAATTGAATTTATCCATAGTTTGATAACAAATCTGCTTGGGGAAGGTCAATGTTGTGCTTTAAAGCAGTACGGTATGTTCATGGTTTGTTTTGATATTTAGTAGAGTTGGTATTGACAACTAGCCGAAGCGGGCAGTTAGTACCCGGGTGCATACATACCTAAAGAAGGGTTGTTTGGGCAGTGACGGAATAACGCGCTTCCAGCGATCTACGAAACCATGTAATCCACAACACCTTTTTCCTACACTGTGAACATACCTAAATATGATTCCGTCAAGATCGAAAGGATACTCAAGTATGCCGGTAGTCGGCTGTCGAGCGCGGAGAATATCCTGTTCGGTCGGCAGATAGTCGTCTTTCTCGATCCTTTCGAGATCGCTTAAATAGCTGGAATATGTATTAAAAGCAACTCAAAGCCCAAGTAACGCATGCAACAAAATTAATACATCCCAGAGACATGGAAAAAAACATAAATGTTGACATTCAAATCCATGATAATAAACTGCATCAAACACTTAAAATGTTTGTGTAGTTGAAATGAGTTTATCACCATGGATGATATTAAAAAAATGACACCCAAAAGTACCCATAAACAATAACATGCACATCGAAGCGAAGCATTCGCCTTGTAACATGCAGAGGCAGTATTGTTACCTAAATCGAATCTCTTCCAAGTCAAACGGGTACTCAATAATACCCGTAGTGGGTACTCTCACGCGAAGGATGTCTTGTTCGGTAGGTAAGTAATTTGGGCCCGCCACGCGGTCAATCTCCTGCAGGTAGCTATAGAAAATCATCCCTTTTTGTACAACTTATCCACATTTATTGCCAATTGTTTGATTTATTTCTAACGACAACTATTTATCATCAGGTTGAAAGGTGACGTGTTAAAGCGCGATCATACGCCGTATTAAATTGTCGGTCTGAAGTCGATACTGGGACTGATTCCGGGTCCCATATCACTATGACATAGTTTTTATAAATATTTTTTTTTTTTAATAAATTTGACCTTGATTTGTTGACAATGCTTATCTTGCGTATATGGGGTCCTTATTAGTAACTTGTCATTAGGAAGTAAATTATCTTTCAAGTTGTTACTATAAATCTTTGTAATTTCCAAAATACATTAAACATAGACTAAATTTTAAAACGTACTGAGGATGTTATTATTTGTATGACTTACTATTTAGCCGAGTCAGTCAGTTGGTACTCCCGCCTGCGGTCGTAGCACTCTTGAATCCCCGAATCGGCCCAAAGGGCCTTTATAGCTTCCACGTAAGGGCTCTCAAAGGTCGTCACACTCTCAAAGTCGATTGATGATATCAACTCCGCCTTTTCCTGAAAGTCATTAAATCATTATTTAATTGACCATCCGATTGTATAAAATATATCTATACTAATATTATAAAGAGGAAAGATTTGTATTTTTGTATGTATTGAAATAACTACTGGGCCAATTTCAAAATTCTTACACTATTCAATACATACAAATATCAATGAGAAACATAGGCTATTTTTTTTATTTCACAGAGACGAAGTCGCGAGTTACGGCTAGTATTTCAATAAAGTTCAACTAATATTATTTGCATTAGCATACAAAATATTACTCAAAATAAAGCGTTGTGGCGAAACAGACGGCATATGATTTATTTCCTGCGTCGATAACAATGAGGAAGTATTAGATGTATTTTTGTTGTACCTAAAATTATTTATAATACAGATTTATTACGCAATTAATAACACGGATAATGGTCTGATTAAAACTTAAAGAAATCTTATTTAGAACACTCTAATTGTAAGGACCATAAGTCACGATTTATCATTGTGCTGTGCTACATATTAAATTTACTTCATTTCACTGCCTCCTTGTGCGTTAATAGCGTGATTCAGCAAGGCAAAATATTTAGAAGAATCACTTCCCGTTGAAACTAAGCTTGAATCTTTAGCTAGTTAGAATGGTACGTTACTTACTTCATTGGACGGATTTCCGTATTGTATTTTGAGTAGGTCCATAGCGCGTATCATGCTCTGCATGGCCATGAAGATGTTCTGGTAGACGAGCTTGATGAAACCGCGCTTATCGTCGTCGCTATAGCCGGAGCCGTGGATAATTCTCATCTGCTTGATGAATGTTGACTTGCCCGACTCGCCAGTACCTGGTAAGTATTCCAAATGAGTTACTCCTTAACAACTTAAATAAAAGTCTTACTTTAAAAACTAAACTGGTGTCATACTCTTCTCAACACTTTCCTCCAAACAGCTCTAATGTGCATTTTGCATGCAATTTTACAAAGAAGTGATTTTAATGTCAAAAAATGTACTATAAGTGAGGGTTAGTATGAGCTATGTGTAGGCTTGTAAAGAATTATTATTATTATTAGAAATTTTAATTGTAACTAAATAACTTAATATAGAGCACATCACTATTTTGAATAATTATTTAGCAATACATTTTGCTTCATGGTGATTCATGATTAAACTAATAATTCCACTTAAACTAAAACTGTGCAGCGTAATTTAAAAACTATTATATATTAGGTAAATCGGTCATTTTAGATTATGTATTGTATTAAATATAAACCTAAAAAACTTTATAAAAGAATGTAAACTCAGTAGAGAACCTAATTGCCCTTAACTGTGACCTAGGCTGGGGGAAGCCGTTTGTTGGCTTATGACTCCGCTACCACTAATAGGATTGGCATCAAACTAACTTGATAGTAAATAAACCTTGACAATAACACACAGCATATATGTACTTATATTAAGGAAACTTTTTTTAAACATAAAAAAATATGCAATAAAGGTAATCAATATATAATGATGTTGGAGATAACTGTGCATAACAGCTGTATTATCAGTTTTCAACCTACTTGTTTTGATATTAACAATTTTCTCAATTATTTGGTTATGTAAGATATATCAAGATTATTTTTCAATTATATTCACACCTTAAAAGTTCACAAGTGTACTTGAAATGGAACTGTAAGATAACAAAAGTAAGTAGCCTATGTGTGCTACCAGACTATGTTCTACATTTATACAAAATTTCATCAAGATATGTTTAGCCGTTTAGCAGATACCTGCCAACAAGACCATCCATCCAAGTATTGCATTTAAAAAATTATCACTTCGTCCAATTTTATTTAAGTTCTGAAATTTAATGTCAGAACTTTACACTTACAACTTAAACATAATCAATACCTATAAATGATACAGGTAGGCAGAAACCATGGACATACATACACAGACCTCCATTTGGCACAATGCTGATTCACCTCTCTCGCTTCACATTCTCTAGTATAAATATGTTTTATCTCACTCTCTCAAGTGTTAGGGTATTATTTTGGTTTCTTCTACTACCTATAGCTACATGCTGACTAACTGTTATAACATTTCATTGTGAAATTTCATTGAATTGACATTTCTATTGTGATACAATGTCTTACACTTAAACATACATATTAGATTTAAATGTTTACTTAAATCAAGGAAACTTAACAAAACTATTGCATAAAATATTTATTGTTCAAGAGGAAAATGACTTCATTGGAATTGCAATAGTAAAGTCAACTTGTACTCAACTTAACTTAAGTTAAAAACTTAAGTTATTGGAAGAAGCTTTTTTCACTAAAAACAGTGCTAAAACGAAAAAATAACCTATTACTACATGAAAACTGTTATCAAAACCAAGATTTGTAGCTATTAAAATTCATAGAGGTTAATATTAAAAAATATATTTCATAACTATTGAGTATTTATGGATATGTTTTAATACATACTTTTGTTAAAAGGTATATCCATGAATAACTCAATAGATTTTGATAAAATTTGACACAGATGTAGAACATAGTTGTGGACAAAAACTGGGATTAGACATTATTTTCATTACTTACAAGATAATCTTTCAAAAAATGATATAATTTGTATTTAAATAGTATGGAATACTATTTACTTACTCTCCCTTTAGTATCTAGATCTAAACAGACATAGTAGTCTATCCTAAACATATCACAGTAAATAATTACATTGGAACAAGCACTTTAAATAGACACTAACACGTACAGACAAAGAAATAGTCAAGTTTATTGCCTCCTTAGTGATCTATTTCTGTAACTGCATAATAGGTTATTTTTATCATGATGGAAAATGTTCGTGTGATTAGAATTACAATTAGTTTTTTTTTTATCAGTTATATGCATTAAGATATAAAACAGCCATCAGTGGTATAGAGTATTGTATATTTCATGGTGACTCAGAACATCATATAAGTTTCCTTAGAATACAATTTTATGTGTTATGGACGAGATGCAAGGGGAGGGAAGTGCATAGACAGACAGTTTGAAAAGACTTTTAGCCTAATTGGAGTATTCTAGTTAGATTAGCCACATCTCAACATGCCCTACGGAGGGTCTGCACAGTATGTGCTGCTGTTTCAAACATCTATATTAGCCATTTATAAATTCACTCCCTTCTTAAGCATATCCTCTTTCACACAATCCATGCATACAATCTTAATAGATTAGCCTCATAAATACATGTGAAGTTCATTCTACTTGGGTTTTATAAAAAAAATGTTATGTATGTAATTTTAATTTTCTGCCACAAATGTATTTACATAATGAATTTTCACCTATTTAATGTCATAATCAGTGTTTCCAATTATATTAATGTTGTTGTTGTTAACTTGTTGATTATAAAAGATATCATTTTATAAGAACCATCAACATTAATAAATTATAGGAATAACTTCTAAACAAAAAAAAAACTTGTTAATATTCATGCAATAGACATATTATGAGAAACACAATTTGATGCAATTCTTGTGTATTTTTGTATTATAATTTTTTGTTAAATAAATTGAGTTTTTTGCCCAAAAAACATTAAAAGCATGCAATATAATAATTAGGACATCTAAACCCATTATAAGGGAATATTCTAGACAAAATTTGAGAGATGTTTCAAAAGAACACAACTATACATTTATTAGTATGTGAATATATAGATAATATTTAACATAAGCATATAAGTTAATAAGTTATAACTTAGAATTATGAATCATAGCTTCCATTTAGACATATAGCAACTTAAGACTTGCAATCCTATTAGTCTCATTTATAAACAGTTTTGTTTAAATGTTCACAATCAATCAAAATATGAAATCAATTTTTGTCTATTTATAGAATCAACATTTAATTTAGTATTTGGAAGCAAACAAAATGAATAACAATAATTTTTAAATAAATTATCACTTGATTATATACTTGTTCAACATAAAAGTGCTTTTTAGGTTAAGTAAGACTTACCCAGCAGCAGCAGTTTGAGTTCTCTTCTGGCATCGCGTTTGTCCTTTCGGAGTTGCCGCTCTATCTCCTGGTTGATTCTTTTCTGTTCTTTGGCTTCTTCCGAAATACAGCAGTCCATGGTTCCTCAGAGCGGAGGGCCGCGGACCGTCCTCGCGCGCGGAGCCCTGTCCTTTCGGCAGGCCTTTCAACCGAGGCACAGCACTCCTAAAAATGATATATTTATTACACTCACTAAATCACGGGCCTCACAATCCCCCGGCCGTATTCACAATCGCTCACAATATCACATACCGACACGAAGACGCGCGAACAATCATCCGAACTAGAAGCTAATACTAAAACCGACAATCCGGTCACTGGGTGTGGTGACTTATGATCGCTCATATACATATACGCTTCTGTCAACTGCCGACATAAACATTTCGAAATCCGTTTATATACGAGCGGGGAACCTTGTGAAACGATCGTATAATCTTATTAATGTAACTAGATTCAAGAAACCTATGGCTACTCCCCGCACGTGTGTAATAATATGATTAAAACTGTGAGCAAACAGCGGATTGACGATACCTAGGTAATCTACTGATAACTAGAACGGCCTATGTCTAGGTTACAATTTTACTTCCCATGCCACCGTAGTAGAGAAAACACACAAGTGATACACATTTTTACACACATTACGTACCCAAATATATATCCATAGGGCACGATCAAGTATTCCACTTCAATTTATTGCACTAACCACGATTTAATCACTCAAGTCATACAACGTCCGCCTCTCTCAATATGGCGCTGGGCGATTTTGGGCGATGGGGAGTTCTGCGCGTGCGTCGTACGAGTATTAGCGAATTAAAAGTTGTGTATGGAAATCGGGTCAAAACATGTGAAATTTAAGTAAATAATTATAGTACATAAGCTAATTACATAAATAAAAGATCGTTAATCAAATATAAAAATTAGAATTTTAATTTCCATTTCATGATCATCAAATTAATATTAATTTGACAGCAAAACTGTCATTCTGTCAGTGAAGTGGAAGTAAATGTCATCGTTATCATTCAGTTTCAATCGAATATAGTAGATGAAAATAAATCGATTATTTCATTAACTTTTGATGCTTTTACACAGATGGAATAAATAAGAGTTTTTAATTTTTGTACAAAATTGGAATTTCTACGTATTTTTATAGTGTTCTCTTCAATTTGGTCCTTTCATATTCTGCTGGAGCATAGACAATTAGTGTTTTTTTAATATGGGTTTTCAATGCGATGCGAAAGATTACACTAAAAGGTATCGTGTAAAATCTATAAAACTATTATTATCACCCATTTCAACTAGTAACAAAGTATATTGAATGATATATTTATTATTAACGTGTTAAAACCACTGCACAGAGAAAAAAACTGTCGATTGTCATTTCTTCTTTATGTTATACTAGATGTTACAGACGGCAATTGATATATTGAAAAACTAGGAAAGAAGCCTTACAGTACTTGCGTAACATCAAACACAACACAATGTCATCGTGTAGTCGCCCCAGACACAGGGATTAACCTTCAAAGGTAACTCATTCCTATAACAGGTCACACACATGTTTTAACTGTTGTCAAGTCTAACTGGTCTATAAAACCTATATTTATTCCTATTTATTTAATAAAAATGAAATGCCTTATTTGCTGTTTAAGAAAATAAAATAATTACTTGCACATTTTTTAAATCTTTGAGCATCATGTTGTCTATTATACAATGGAGACGAAATATGGTCAGTGCAAAATTTCCTTGTCGAATTTTTTGGTTGCTTGTCTAAGATTTAACAGTTCTATCTGGGCTGTCCACAGAACTTATTTAGTCATGCTCCTGGGTCCTCGGACTGGTGGCGATGGCGAGGCAATGTATGCATTTTACAACACATACATTTTTAATTCGTAATTTTAATTGTCATCAGTTGCTTTCTTTAAGTATTTTTTGTGAAATATGGAACACGATATTAAAAAAACATTTTTATTTCATTCTTAATGTCGATAAAAACCCACCCTCCGCGAGGTCTAGGCCAGGATCTAATCGTATTAACTATGTAGAAGGCTTTTGCATTCGCCTTGTGAGGATTTCAAGAGTAAAAGATTTATTTAATCGATAACACCTATAATTCTTCTAACTTCCTTGTTTTAACTAAACCTCAATAGACATTTTTATTTTTGTTAGTTAATTTAATGAAAATGGTAGAGATGCTCAATGATTTATATTTTTGGCTATCTATATGAAGGTAATCGATACTCGTAGGACAGTATCAAGAAGTTTGTTTTACTTTTGATTTTGAAGGTCGTGGTAATTTTTTTAATAAGAGTAAAAATAAAATAAATTACCAACTACGTTTCAAATAATTTTATTTACGTCGTTAAATGTGTTAATAGGATTATTAGTTGAAAACAGAGATAATTAGATTTGGTAGATTTTCTGTCGGATCAGATGTCATTTAAACTACTGTATTTTCTATTAGGTGTAGTATTTTATTGTCTGTGGTGTAACGTTACATAGTTAATGCAATTTTATTTTTATTCTTAGTTAAAGGAAAAGTGAAAGACCAGGAGAGAGATTTAATTCAGATCAGGTAGTATTTAATATACTCACATACATCAGTAAAAATATAAAATAGTCTTCATTTATACACTTACTTAATATTTATTTACTTAATTATTACAATCTGTGATATATATTCAACGTTTTTTCTTTATTCATTATCTTATGTGCTACGCGGTACTAATATTTACATTACAATTAATATCCTTTTCACCCAGAACTGAGTTTTTATACTTTTGAACAGTTTCTAATGATGTGTTGGGTGGTACCCAACCACCGAAGGCTTTTTCAAATTCTTTGGCAACAGCTACAGTTAAATAATCGTTGTATCTGCCGGCGACGATTTGCATCCCAACTGGCAACCCTTTGTCTGTGAATCCTAGAGGACATGCCGTTACTGGCAACCCTAATGCGTTAAATATCGTTAAATAACCACAATTTAAAAACTTGTAAAATATTTTATAATGTACATGAGCTGGACTGGGAAACGTTGGGAAGAACAGCACTGCGTTCTCCGATAAAGCTTTCTGAAAACAAAAAAAATTGTCAGAACAAATGTATTTTGTATGTAATAGAAGAACTACGAGCAAACAATATTATGAGCTACACTGAAAGAACTTCGTCTGCGCATTTTGCCTTATTTTAAGAAATGTTTTAAATTACTATTTATTGGTGGATCTAATTTAAAAAATCTTCTGTCTTTTGGACATAAATTAAAATTAATATTCAACGTGACTGGTACCTCGTACTTACTTGAAAATCAGTCTTAATCTCTTCAAACATCTCAACTAGTTTCTTATAATACCCTGATGGTAAAGCGTCGAAGAATTTCTTAACAGGACCGTAGGCGACACATGTGAAGTTATGTCTCGAGACGCCGAGCAGTTTCTTCAATACCTCGGGCCACGTCGACACCCACAGCTCCCGCTTCTCTGGATCCGTGTAAATATTTCTAATATGCTCTATCTTGAACAGGACTCTTACACTTATCTCCCACATGTGTTCGATGTTTTTAATGTTTAGCTGCAATTTGTAATTGTAAATAAAAAAAAAATATGAGGATATATCTCGAATATTTGTGAGAACGTTTTCGTAATTTTATCGACAATTTTTGTTTTAGATTAGTGGCAGCGCCCCAACCGGGTGTAAAGTATATCAATAAATCTCATATTTTGTGATGATGTTACGAATACGTTCTCGCAACTGTCACGCAAATATTCGTAATAGATCCTCAGATGAAGGATGAATGTCAAAACTGAATGAATGCTAGAAAAAATAGTGAAATACAATTGATTTTAAATGATTTGCTACTAATTATTTTACTATATTAATACTTTTTTATACTATATATATATTTAACAATTACCCATAATTAGTATTATTTATGTACCTGTTCAACTTCCACATTGTAAGTATGTTGTATGTAACCTCTTGCTTTATCCATAGCTTTTTTAACATCTGGTCCAATTTTGTCTATGACGTCACTTCCTTCACCATTCATGTAGTAGAATTTAATTTTTCTAAAATCTATCTGAAATGTTACAAAGATTTTTTGAACATAAAATAAACCATGTAATACGTTACGAACATGTTTTGTTAAGAAAGGAATTTAACTTACAGGTTTATCAAATGGTATTTCTGGGGATCCAGGTTGCTTTAAAACATTTAGCAGTAAAGGCAAATCTTCGGCATATCGTGTTAAAGGTCCTAATGCAAAATATTCCTCGAACTGTGGATCCAAACAGTCTGGTATGTGTCCTAGAAGTGACAAATATACGAAACAAGTATATACTGAGTTCAATGTTTAAATTTTCTTTTCAAGCATATAACATACTAGCTTTTGTTCGCGACTTCGCCCGCGTGAAATTAAAAAAAATATAGCCTATGTTACTCACAGATAAATTACCTTTCTAACGGTGAAAGAACGGTTAAAATAGGCCCAGTAGTTTTTGAGTTATTTCAATACATACAAAAATACAAAAATACAAATCCTTCCTCTTTATAATATTAGTATAGATATAGATATAGATAGGTTGCTAATCGTTTTGGATTAGATATTTCAAGAAGATTTGAAAGAAATAAACGCAGTGGTTAATTAAAAGATATTAAACCATGCAAATTCATATCAATAGTACTTGTAGCAGAATGCCGTCTTACCTTCAACTGATAACAATTTCGGTGTGGGCTTATGACCAAATATTCCTGTAAACATAGTAGGTAGTCGCAAGGAGCCAGCGATGTCTGAACCGACGCCCATTATGGAGGCCGCCGCGGAAATTAGAGCTGCCTGAAAAATATAAAAAAGATTTCTTATAGTTGTGCCCTTTTTTCCTTCCGGAACTATGATGATGAGTATCGGAGGTTAAAATTAGGAATTCACTTTATACAATCAAAATAACTTACTTCTCCACCAGAAGATCCACCGGCGGTATGTTTCAAGTTGTACGGATTTAACGTGAGACCGGTGACATTGTTGTATGTCTCCCAGTTCATACAGAGTTGTGGTGTATTGGTCACTGCTATCGGTATAGCACCGGCGGCTCTGGCCAGTCTAACAATTTCCGCGTCCTTCTTCGCCGGATTCCTGACGTCACAGTCTGTACCGGAATCATTACACATACCTGGAAAATTAGTGCAAAAGATGTACTAAATCATTCAGAATAGAATTGACCCATGCTCACTTTTGAGTGAGACTTTTTTTTTGCGATGACAGATTTAATCGCAGTTAAAAATTCGTTGCGGAATATTTTAAAAATTACTTTTGTAAACCGTACCTACTTACCAACTTAACAACCTGTAATTTTACATGTTTTACATGTTGTTTCAATATCTATGACACTCTAATTGCTTTAGAAAAAATGACTTGACATTTTTATATACGAGATGTGATAGACCTGATATTAAATTGGCTTATTATCCACTTACAGTTATTTATATATTTTACAAACTAGTTTTTCTAACAATACAATTCTATAAACACATGATATACGTAACTATAATAAGCAGAGTTACAATTAATTGTGAATACTTAATCTAACACTGACATTGCGCGCGGCTGCTTTAAAACATCGCGTAATTCCATTCGATTATTCGTTAGGTTAAAAAGGTTATCACCGCTTACAATAATAAATAATTAATAGTATTGTAAATAACATTAAATTACGTTATAATTTACAGTAAATTGCAAATTGTATCTTTACGACAAACTGTAAAATGTTATATTATAATTAAAATAACTAGACCAGATGGTTTTAGCTTGTTATTTATTT
This sequence comes from Papilio memnon, assembly GCA_003118335.3. Lineage (NCBI taxonomy): Eukaryota > Metazoa > Arthropoda > Insecta > Lepidoptera > Papilionidae > Papilio > Papilio memnon. The sequence continues at coordinate 3,475,113 of LD700007.1, read as the reverse complement.
TTATTGAATCACGCGCAATATCATTTAATAATTAATATGTTATTATACTGTAAATTGTCTTTGTTCCAGTGACATGTGTGATAAGAATATAAATTAAATCATCGACATCTCGTGTTAAATTATGAACAAGTACAAACAACTTTATAAAAAAAAAATCACTATGGGATTGACATGATGTCTTTCCAAAGACAAAAATCCCCCCTTTTCCCAACATAGACTAAAAAAAAACTTTATAAAAATAAAAATCAAGAATGACATGAGTATCTGTATATTAGGATTCACTACTATAACTATCAAAATATTGATTTTCAAACTAACATAAATAATATAAATCCAGTAGTATGTTCTTACGGATCGGACGATCAGAAAAGATTATTTCTTATCTTGGCTTATATTATTCGTTTTGAGGTTAATTAAAAAAAAATGGTTGATGTATGTTTCGAAGGATAAAGATATTTTTTTTAAAAAGAAGTGAAATGGCAAACGAGCGGCGGATCATCTAATGTTCTTTGATCCGATGCTCATGGCTATCCGTACCGCTAGAAGAACCGCAGTTGCATTGCCGGTCTTTAAGGGAGGACGCTCTTCTCTTTAATAAAATGCAAGTATGAGAAATCTAGTTTACCTTCAACCGCTATACTCTCTTTGACCGTCATAGGCAAACCTAGAAGCGGGTACGTCTCTGCTAGCATGTCCGTAGAGCCAGTGTAAGCTTCTAACATCTTGTCTATGAGCCTGGCGTCTCTTAGCGCCATTTCGTAACGAGGCTCGACGATCGCGTTCAAGTAATGATTCACTTCCCTACATCGTTCAATGTACGCAGATACCACTTGCTCGGATTTTATCTGAAAAAATTGATTTGAAAAGTGAGTTAGTAAACTACTATAGTTGCTAAAGTTTATGTTTATATGGAGTGAGTTTGAAAAGATTTAAATCACAGTTATTCTCCATGAAGAGATCAATTCAATAATATATCTTTTTTTTAATAACTACATGTGTGTTACAGATTCTTATCTAAGCAATTTACGTACTTAGACATAAAAAATAACAGACAAAATGATTTCAACATTTAATAATTACAATAGTAATCGCTATTACCTGTTTGTTTCTTATCATCTTGGTGAGAGAGGTAGCTGATTTGAAAAGCAAAGGATTCGTAGGCGGTGGACAAGTTCCATTTCTTCGTTTGTTCACAATCCATGTTATTGGTATGACTATTATGGCGAGCAGTGAAACCAGAAAGCGCAGAAAACGTCGCAAGAACCAGGGCATCATGACTGTCTGAAACGAAAACAAAACAATATATTACGAGTACCAGCGAAGTTAAAGACGTCAATATAGTCTAACCAAGAATATATAAATTCTTATCTGGAGTGATTCAATCGGATTTTTAAATGCATCACTATTGTGCCGAAATATAAATTACTTCCATGTTTATGATGAAGATTTCTATATTTCTATCAGACTTTAATGTACTTTTTAATAATAACAATATTATGTATTATAAATCGTGTTACTTATCATTAGATTTATTTATATTTGCATTTTAATGTATCTTTGATATTATTTAGCAGGAAATTAATTTAATAAATCACGGAAAAGATGTAGAATATCCTTCTGCTGTTTAGTTCGCAATTTTTAAATGTATAAATCTATTTTTAAACTCTTGATAGTTCATTAATGTTTGGAGTTTTGATCTAAAAATAAAGCAAAAGACCGATTCGTTCTAGCTTAACCTTGTGCATACTCGTTTTTTAAATTGAAGTTATTATTTTGAGTACATCGTATTTTTTACGTTTAACCCTGTAATTTATTCTCGTGTTAGTAATTACATGTTTTGTTATGTTCTAATAAATCTATTTTATATTAATTGCTTTTATAATTCTGTAGGAAGACTAGCTAGGCTAGCTCAGAGCTATTTTTATCTTATATGTTTGTAGTTGTGTAGATTTTAATAGTTGGCCTTTGCATTATACAGAACCTCAAACCATACCGTATGTCATCAAATAATGGATAGAAGCAAAGCAAACTAACCTCGGTAAGGCTAAATTGGTTGCCTAATTTTGCCAATAGCAAGTGCTTTGACCTCAAAATGCATAGACTGACACCATTCTATCTTATGGTCTAGTGATTAGAAGTTCGAATCCTACTTAGTAGTTTTTAATATAAGAAATTAGCAAAATAAAAAACTAAAACTAAATATCGGTTTATACTAAAGTTCCAAAGTACTAAAGTAACTTGTTTTCAATAGCAGATACAATAAATAAATCTAGAAAATATGTAAATAAGTGTAATAAAAAATTCTGAAAATTTAAATTACATGACTGTCGTAGATATCGTATTAGTTCCTGTGTTTTTCACATGTTTGTTCCTTTTAACGATTAAACTAATTAAAAAAACAACGGAAGTAAAATAAAACAAATGACGAATTGTCACAAAGTAATGAAAATCGATGCTCTCTGCATTTATAAAAAAGGTCAGGCTAGAGGTATTGAGTTTTTATTTTTATTTTATGATAGTAAAAACACATGGTTTATGTTACTTTTCCCAACATAGTCTATTGAATGCGACAATTTTTTTTTAAATTTTGGCAGCCTATTACATAGCAAATACGGTTTTTAAAGAAAAAAAATAAGTAAATTCTAAGCAATTAATCTGTATTAGCATTGTAAGCAATTACGTATAATGAGTAAATGGAATCTTAACAAGGAATGTATTCCACATATTTGTTCTAAACCGGAATAAATTAAAAAATCTTGTTACTATAGAATCAGAGACCATATTGTATGTTTAACTAGCGGCCCCTCCCGGGTTCGCAATGATGGACATTTTTTTTGAAACATTGGAAGGAATTTTAAAATAGGACCATTATTTTTTTTATATAAATTGGTTATACTGTCGACTTTCTTTTAGTGAAGTGATTTCAATCCGTATTGTTATTTATAAAAAGGCTATTGCCCTATTGGACACGATTGGCACACATACTATTGCTTTTGTTATCTACAATATGTTAGACGTATAATTTGTAACTGTTATTGCAGCATAAATGTGATTTTATTATTATGTGTCTTTTAATATAGTTTGTGGTAAGTTCATTGTAACTACATGATTTCTTACATTTTTACGTACATTTTTTTCATATATTAATGCTGCAAATAGTGACTATAGAGGTCACGAAAGAAATGTGTTTGAGGCTGTCCTAAAATAAAATCACAACGGACTCGTGGTTTGAAGTAGAAGTTACTTCCCTCGTGTTATTCCATCTCATCTGTGTGAACCTCTGTACCTCATAGTGAAAGACGCTGGCTATCACTGCTATTATGACCATGAGCACGTTTTCTTTCCGAATTATAGCCTAAAAACTAAATTTATAAATAGAGGAAATCCAATTTTGTTATCAACGAATGTTACGACATTGTAGATAATCGAAACAAAACAGCATTGACTTACATATTTATCTATCTTAGAGTTCCTTGTTTTTAATTAAATTTAAAGTAGCTTCGATTATATATTATTTCCGGATACGGATTTGTCAAGTTTTCATCATTTACATCACAAAGACTGGAATTTACTTATTTTTTTTTTTATCTTTGTATTATATCCATTGATTCTACGTGAATTAATCTACCATAACAGTGTACGTAATTAATGATAATTAATTCTTTTAGTTACATAGACGATGCAATTTGTCTTGACCTATAATGTAGTCGATGGACACTGTCTTATTGGCCTACATTAGTACTGGTCATAGTTGCTTTGATTCTGCTTGATTTTCTTTTTTTCATTTTATAAACATACTGCAGTTGAAACTAAGCGTGCAAACTACGTTATAAATATTTTCGATTATTTGAACTACAATTGAAGAGTATTCAGAGA
>LD700007.1:3450075-3461376 GCA_003118335.3 Papilio memnon | reverse complement strand
TATTTGGAGGACGAAAACCCGGTGCGCCGACCCTACGGGAGTAGGATAAGGAGGAGGAGGAGATGATGATATTTATAAACCAGTATTTTATATTATTTTTTTCTTTACCAACTGAATAATACGAAACGCAGGTAAACAAATGACAGCCGAAAATTCTACAATTGTTTTATTTTACTCTTTAAAAGAGTTTTTCGAGAGCTTTCTACTTTATTGCAACTGACGTTGCATTAAAAAGAATTGAAACATACCAATTTTGATATTTGTAACTTTGTATGTTGTAACAATAAAAAAAAAAAGAAGTTGTAGTATTTTAACACAACAGGATTAGGAACCCCTAAGCATTATTTGCTATTAAAAGAAAGAACTTGTTCAGATGTTATATTTGATTCAAAATCTATATATGTTAGCATATCTTTGGCATCATAGTACGTAACTTACGCGGCGATCGTATCCTAAGTACCTGAAAAGGTGTCAATACGCGATCAAGTTGAAACGTCCATAAATGCTCAAACACAAACAGGAAATCTGACCTTAAGTCTTAAAGAGATAGAGTTGATTTTCAATTGATTCGATACTTGTTGATAAGTGTACACGAATTAGGCTCTTAAGATGTTCTTCAAGAAACAAGGGTTTCCTCCATGGGTCGCCCAGGGGAGAGACGGGTAGGAAAGGATTCCATCTAAATCTCCCGAAGGGGGGTGTCTGAGTTGAATTACTGAAAAGATGTTTTCAGGGACAAACTTCTCGAATTAATATTTCATGATAATTTACTTCTTAGATTTCTAAATTAAACTTTTCGCTTCTAAATATTATATACATGAACAGAAGTAACTTTCACCGGACGTAGTCTACAGAATTTATTAAACAAAAATAATTTGATTTATTTATTAAGCAGTAATTTTAAATCACCGCTATCAATGTTTATCATCGTATATTAAATTACTTAATTTACGGTTATACAAAATATTATCTTATAAAACAAAATCTTTCAAATGTAATTGATACTTTTTCGTCAATTAAGAAATGAACCTCACAAATCTGAGCGTAATTAAACAAATCCTTCTCTTAATAATCTCGGAGAAATTAAAAACCTTTCCTTTCACGCAATTAATATTTTGTTCCCGTCACTATCATAAAACGTCTCTAAGAAGGAAAATAGGTCAGTACACGACTATACTGTAATCTGCAGTGTTAATAATGCATAGTTTTTAAGTCGTAAGATCGACGTCACTCGACGGACGTTATATTTTCGCTTCGTTTTCCCGCCTTTTTTCCCGCGCCCAAACTTTTTCAATATGTCGCCCGTGAGAACCCCGCGCCGCCGCCATTAACCACCGATACTTCACTGTCGCTATAAACTCACAAATCATGAAATGTGCCATCATCCCTATTTTATACAAATTTAAGCCTAATTTCAAACATTATAAAGTTCTTTACTCCACTTAGTTCGGAAGCTTCATCGGCTAGAAGTGAGATTTGTACGAGACAAATTAATTTGCACCTTATGGCGATAAAGGAATAAGTATATTTTCGATTAATTGCCTCGAAACGAACAAAGAGAGCGAGAAACGAGGCCAACATTCGTTAATAATGTAATGTATATTTATTCATCTACATTACTCCACCGTTTACGATTAATGTCAAATTGTTTTAGATGAGAAATGATTTTTTTATTTGTAAATATCACTAAACAATACTCGTATTGAAATTTAATATTATATTCAAAGATTAAGTTTATATCCGTAGAGAAAAATAATTAAATTAAACCACAATGTTAAGTGATTAAGATTGAAAATCAATTAGTTCTTGTGCTAGTTACTTTAACAATTATAACTTTTATATGCTCAATGGATTGCGCAGTCTGCAGCTTAGATGGGGGCAATTAAAGTTAGCATTACTCGTAAAAAGGTACGCTTGTGTTACAATAAAAGTAAAAGTATTAACCGACTCTATTATTTCCTAAAATCTGTTTTTCTGCGGCCTAATTTATATGGCATCGGGTAGTCCGCATCTAATCAATACACGGCTCGGTGCGACGCGCGCTTCCATCGGGTGACTTCGGGCGTGGCCGCCGCAGTTCGGTTGTACTCGGGTTTTCCCGCTTCAATCGTAATTCCATTTTCCGCCCGCCTTGGCAAATTGAAATGTCGTAACTCTTGGGGGAATATCGGCTTTCTGCCTAAGAAAAATATTCTACTAAGGCATTGTAACGACATTCGGTGATATTATGGAATATTTCCAGTCCATCATACAGTGCGGGCGAGACCCCTTAAGTTGTTATAATCGTGAATCTGTTCGCCGCTTGGCCGCTCGTTTTCGAGTGCGACTGTAACGCCCCCTACTCTTTCAAAGTCAGTTGGCGCCAAATCCTTATTAGAATGAACGAATAAAGTATGACTTAAGAACGAATAAATGTTTACTTTTAAGGATTTAGTATTTTTGGTGTCGATAATTGTGTTCATAGTAGTTGGTTAATACAATTTTAACTATAGTTGTGTCATAGTTTTTTAAGGTTAAGTGATAACACCTTCAACTCGACTGATATGAACATTGACTGATCACTTGTATTAATACATATTGTTGTCCCTTTCGTTTCAAAACGTATGAGTGAGAAGACGATATTAACATAAATATTATTACGTTCACTAAGCGTTAGTTGGAATCGAACCCCAGATCTACAAATGCTGTAACCAATAGTGTTCGAGATCACATCTAAATGTTAATTTTTAACCTTTTAATTATTTTTTAAAAATATATTTTATTATCATTGTTCCATATAATGTAAAGGTATTTGATAAAAAGTTGTTAATTTAACTATCAAATGATTATTTTTTCTTGTGATCTAAGTTGGTACTAATTGTGTGCATGTCAGTAGATGTCATATGTAATGGGGGCCGGTGGCTGGTATAGTTCTTTACCGGCCGTCTTAGACGCAATGTACAATGCCAGTCCTTACATCGCGTTATGTTCCGCTATACCTAATTGTGCTCTACGATGAGACTCCGAAGTTAAGAGCAGCTAAGGTATTTGGTGATTACTGTACTATGTTAACGGCGATAATCTTATGTCCTAAATGAAAAGATTGAAAGTAAGGAAATCAAAAGCTATGTTTATCGTAAAATAAATAATTAAACTTTCAATGAGGGTTAAATCTTTATTATGATTAGGATTTAACACTGGGATATACTAAACCTATTATTTTATCCGCGGATAAACCAGAAAAAACAACAACCTTAGAAATACAAGCAATTTCAGGGGTTATATTAGTAAGAGGCCCAGTAGGTCAGATAAATTGAACCCTCCGTGGCGTTGTGTTCACACGTAAATAACATGTAGAGTTTGGGCGGGGGCCGTGGGCGGCAGTCAGGCCCGCGACAAACCAACATCATATACCGCTATTGATCTGCCGTATTAACCAATTGTGATCTTTATTCCTAAGCGTATAAGGTTTATTAAACTTTTCTCAAACTGTATTGAAATTCATGTCATAGTAGCAGATGATTTTCCAAGCTTTCAGCCAGAAAATAATTTCTCACTTAATTTGCGACCTTATTTTAATGGATTACGGATTACGTATCGGTGTTTAAGTGAAAAGTGTATTTGTGTCAGAATAAGAATGGATTTCGTCGAACACGCAACAGGAGTACAGTAAACTTTTGCTACGGTTTGTTAGTCTTTAATGTTTTATAGTTTTATTAAAGTTTATTTCTTAGCATTAGTTATATTAATGAAAGATTAGTAACAGATATAACGTAAGTCGTATATATTAGTAAAAAACGGAGTATTTACAGATTTCCTTGTGATATTAGTGTGAAAAGCACTAACAATCTTAGTAACCTTATTCTACAAGAATTGTCCTCGTTGAAAGAAGATATTGAGGCTGCCGGGGTGGGGGAGGTTGGTATGAGGCAGGAGTATTGAGGCCGTGGGAGAGGGAGTGCCGAGGGAGGGAGACGGGTCTGGGGGTGCGCGAGTTTTGAATTAATAATGTTGATATCGGCCTGCCTTTCGATTAATTTCATTATTTGTCTAGTGTTCTGATCTTCACGGTCACTACTACGCTCGTTTGATACACGTTAGTGACGAGTCATTTGTTATAATTATTTCATGTAAATTGCAATAAGGTTCACTTTGGCCTGGCAACTCACATCTCAATTAAAATTGCATTCCGACCTACTTCTAGGCATCTATCGAGATAGCATATAAGGTCCAAAATAATTAATTTTAAACGATTGAGTAACAACTAACTTTATTACTAGGAAAATGTACATTTTAGATTTCCCACACGTAATGTATCCCATTGGAACAAGATATTTTCTTACAGGTGTTTAACTAGTGGAAACCAAGATTGCAGTTAGTGAAGTCGGCGCTGTTTTAACAGTGGACGTTATGTTACAAAGAAATTCCATTAAATTATGTCATTTTCGGCTTTAAATTTGTTAAATGTTAATGTCTAATAAAATTACCTGTATTACTATTCGCGGATAATATTTTTATAAGGAATATGTACTTATAGATTATGGTTACAGACAAAGAATTAATTAATGCTCAACGATGGGAGATAATAAACTTGCATTAAGCGATACTTTGGGAAAATTCGGGAATGTCGGGCGGGCGGTTACACCCTTGTAGGGGTAGGGGGCGTCTTAACCTTTCCTTAACTTCTACAAGTGAGATTGGGTACGTAAATATATAGAGCAACTTTAATTAAGACAACTCCTCGTTATGCCGGCGTGCATTGTTTATGAGGAATGCCGTAGCACGTAACATGTGCTACGAAATCAAGGTTGTGCTACGAGCGTAAAAATGTTTGGTAGTACGTGTGATATTTTGATCGCGTGCTTAGCTACTGTTAAATAACTGCTAATTGCTGGCGTAGCGTGGTGTTATTTAAAGTCGGATCTAAATGAGCAATGCGATCCGATCGACAGAAAAGGTTGGACACGGTCCTTTTACCTATATCGTTTTAGTATATCGTGTGCTTCTAGTCAGTCACATATCAAAAACTATAAAAGCAAGTAAATATCTTTTAAAAGATTTTTTTAAATCGACATTTGGCTAAGTTGCTGTAATTAGTAATAATAAATTATCACTTAAGGAAGTAGTTAACTTAATTCTGTTATCTCTGTCACACTAAATTAATATCAGGCATACTTAAATAACAGCTCTGTACGATCCGATTCTCGGCTGAAGTTTGTGAGCGCAGAAGGAAAAGTTTCCGCCGATGAGCAGTCGCCGACAAAGCTAGCTATAGACTGCGACAGCCTTTATTAGGACCTTACTTAAGTGTGCGCTTACTGATTTATTGACGCCGCGAACTTAGGAATGTTGAAATGGCTGGCGCAGGAATGTATTGTGTGTAAACTTTGTAGGAATCTTTTTAAGAACTCAGTTTATTACTTATAACTACGGTTAGGAATTATTTTGCGTATGTTACTTTTGTATTTACCCTTGGTTATTTGAAAAGGGTAAATAGGTCGTTTTTATACAAAATATGATTTGATTATTCCTACTCGTTTGTTTTGGGCATGAAAAGCCCTAGTTACAAACTATTTCTGTGAAACTTATAGCATCTTAAAAGTGTGTTTTGATTTCTAGTACGTACATATTAAAATGTAAAGCATTCAAATAAAGTTTTACTCAATGCACTCGTTTGGAATAATTGTTTCTTGTCGTATTATAGTTATAGTATCTACTTATATTCTGTCATTAATTTCACTTTGAGATTGAACGTCGCTCAGTCACATAGAAGGAGTGCAATAAAATATACTTTACAACTGTAAGTAATCCCGCGCCAATCTAAGGCGACGCTTGAAATGTTTCTTCGCTGCTGTCTCGTGAATAAATTATAATGATAAGGCAATGCCTACGCAATATTGAAGACGTTTTGATCATTAACCGGGTCCGCCTCGCCTCGGCCGCTCACTTTCGCCAAATTTTTCCCGGTCGGTATCCACAATGATTCCCCTTTTGCCTCCCCTGTCTCACCCCCAAGGCCGTGGCCTTTACAAGAACACTTGAACTTCTTTTATCTTTGGTTTGTCGACAAATGCGAAACGATCGCGAAATTTCGTTGCTATAAGGGGATAATAGTCGTGAAAAGATTTTTTTGTGGTATTTCTATCTATATTTTCTAACAATTCCTTTGGAATCGGACTTAAATACAGATATCATAAATTTGCAAACGAGCTTAAAATAGAAGTGATTGTAATGGAATAATAACTGAGCTGGGAGGCTACGTATTCACGTGGGTGGGAAAGGTCAACCCATACGTATTGCAAACGAAAGAATGACGACAGGGCGTCACATAGCAACGATTGTCGTTTATACAACACTGACGACATTACACCTCCACACAGACCTTTTTATACACCGACCTTATTTCAAGGAATGCTATATAAAGGATCGTGATTATTTTTATGGCTCGGAAAACAAAATGACGAGATTTTTCCTAAATATAATTAACTGTTGTATCACGTTTACCGTACCGTGGGCAGACAATCAAATCGTAATGAAAGAGAAAATGCCACTCTAAAATTAACCTAAGAAAACAATAAGTATTACAAATATTAATTTGTAAATTATGAATAAAACATCTTAGATTAAACAGTTTCAGTCGTAGCTGTATTCTACGTAGACTTTCGTAGAAGGATACATTCGTAGACATAACCTGAAGATCATTTTCTTGCTGTTTAAATCCAGTCTACTCTTACCTTGGCGATGTTTACATTTTTCTGATATAAGAACATGTTTACAGCAATGTTTCGGGAGCTCTTTCGCTTATAAATTGCAGTAACATTTAGAGATTTGTCTGAGTGTAGTTTATGATTATTTTAATTATACAAAGTTCCCTCGAATGCTACATGACTAGTACTCATCTGTCTTTGATCTCTCTTCCACATTACTTTGTGGTGTTAAGAGGAAAGATAGTTAAGACCTAAGTGTGTAATTGCCCTAACCCCTACCCTCATGATAATGCTCGTCTAGCGTTCGTGTTACCCTTAGAGAATTCAGTAAAGAATGTTTTCGTTCCAACAGTTTGTAGGTAATCTAATTTGTCAGACAGAAACGTAGTAAAAACGAATACTTACCTTTGTGTGAATATTTACGTTCGGAAGTCGTAAATATAAAATTGGATTATACAATATATGGTCAAGTAAACATGATTTTAAAATAATTATTGTAACGATGTTCGTTAAATATCAATGATATTTTCTCTTATGAAAAGGGAATACGTTTAATCCCGTATTACTTTTTTTTATATTTGTAAAAGATTTGAAAAAACATTGCAGGTATCAAGTGTAGTAAATGTTTCGTTCGTTATAACAATTATATCGGTCGATTATTTAATCAAATTGTCAACGGTGGATGTTATTAGTTGCGGATCGGCCGTTGAATTGACAGTTGCATGCGTCTATCCAGACTGCGTATGTGTGTCGTAGGATCGCAGGTAATATGTCCATGTGTGAGTAGGGCCGGGGGAGAGGGATGGGAGGGGGAGGTGGATTGCGCATATGTCGAGGGTGGCAGGGGGTAGGGTGTGGGCGCGGAGTAACTGCTCAGGCTTGTAGCTAGCTCGGTACATTTTATTGTAGCTCGCCTCTCCAGATACTACTGAATCAAACCGGGGCCTTCCCAATATCGATATCGATGAAACAAAAATGTAACATCTTTGTTTTTATTACCTGTGAGATTCACTTGTGTTTGGAGACGTGTAACAAGTAAATGAGCGACGTTGGATGATTTCGGATCTTTTAGGAAAATTATTTTTTTTGAGTTTTTTACAATAATATTTTATAGTTCAAATTAATTTATGCTAGCAATCGTAACTATTTTTGTATTAATCTTTATTTTATTTCATTTATGATTTTTTGTGATTCTGCATCACAATGTTAAGTTATCGATACGTTGTTAGTCACATCACTAGGCAGGTTAACCCGTCGTCGCCGGGGCGTTGCCTCAACTGCCCTGTATGTGGCCAATAATTTTATTACAAGTTCATTAAGGAGCCGGCGCCCCTCGCAGCCGTCAACTTACCCTTAGCTCTGTTGACAATGTTCACTTCCACCATATCATTGTTTTACTTACATTGAAATAATTTAATAACAATTAATATATGAATTTATTTGCTAAATTATCTCATAGATGGAGAAGGACAAGGTTTCGTGTTATTGTTATCAATGTTTCGAGATTTAGTTTATTAAATCAAAATAATAACTAGATTTTACACCTGAAAATGGGTATCTAGAAATTGAACTATATCTATCTCATCATTCAGAGGTTATTATCACATCAGCTGTTATCTACGATTAGAAGCGCAAGCGCAACAAATTTTTTTACATCCTCAAATTATAGAAAGAAATTGAACAATTGTTGCTACCTAACGTAGTTCTCGTGGACTAAACCGCACCATAGAATGAATGAATTTTAAGATTGTTGAGATTTCAGGTTGTAGCAATACCACACCAAAGGAAGACACTGAAGTCATATTATTTTGAGTTTTATATATGTTACTAATGAAAACTTTCAAATTACATAAATATTATAGAACGGCGATGGAATTCGAAATGTGCAGAGCTACTTAAAAATGCTGTGTTTCACAGAACGAGTACATAGTATACAGAGTTAAAAATAAAAAAGCACTAACATAAACCCTAAATTGCGACGTATCTCATCTTTTTTATTTTAGATTGTCTCGCATGCGAAATTCAACTCTACTGCGATAAGCAATAGGATCGATTTTTGACAGTAACTAAATAAATCGGAATATCGCTTCAAAGTATTTAAGGGGAGACGTTTGTACTCGACTGCACATGCCATGTACATGAATAAAGCTGTTCCATTCGGCTCATAACCTTAACCAACTGTAACGAGATGGTTCGCGAAGCGCGCTGTCGAAACGAGGGATATGCAGAGCATATTCTACGTTTTTCATACTTCAAAATCTATCTTACACAATTGTAGATATACGTCTAAACTTTACAGGTTAAGGACCTGTGGAAGTGACGAAGGCGAGTGAAGCCTTGTTAACTGTTTCGCAAAAATAAAAAAAGGCGAAGGCAATTAAAACTCGTAATAACTCGAAAGCAAAGTCAACGTAAGTTAAACAAAGCGACAAAAATAATTAATCGCTGACACGCGCGCGCCGTAAAAATGCCGCCCGCCCAGGGAATAAGGCGACACGCGAAATTATTTAAACATAAACCTTAACGAAAAGCACAATGAATTTACTGCTACCTGAATAAATGATAGCATCGCGGTGAATTTGATGTCAATATGTGTTAACACTAAGCTATTTAGTTTACGACTCGGACCCCCTGCGCCCGCCCGCGCAGCCACCCCCGACCCACAGCAGCGCCCCCGCGCCACTCACACAGATGCGAAAGCAATTTTTCACAGCTTATACGTACACACACATAGAACGGTGGCTGTAGTGAGAGCCTTGCCCCACGAAAAGTTTCGTAGTAGAGAATTTGTTCACTAGTTGTGTCTAGACATGCCACGCTTTTAAGTTAGAGGTGAATCCTGCGAGACTTGTTTCATGAACTTTGTTCGGATAATTAAATTTTAAATAAAGTGAAAGGGATTGTGCCATTGTTTCAGTTTTTGATTTTATTTTAGAAGACATGACTTCGTAATGTTTAATTTTTTCTACCGAATCTGTTAAATGTGAATACTTTTACCAGTAGCTACTTGTATTAAACTTTTTGCCGTAGTTATATTATTATTGGATTGAGGGCAAATAAAAAATAAAAAAATTCCGAAGCGATGTTCTAAAAACGCAAAACGCTATAATACTTGTGTTCGCAAGTGCCGCGGGAAAATCATGGCAAGAGAATGCATCGAAAATGATTACAGAATGTGTTCGAAGGGGACGGCGCGATTGCAGCGCCCGCCGTTCAGTCTGTTAGACAGAGATCAAATATTGAATATTGTGGGACTTGCAAAAATGGAATATGGCAAGTTAGATTTCACACAAGAAAAAAGCTTTAATCCTTTGGAATAAGGTTTCAAATCGATAGTCACGACCCGCACATTCGTTGAATTGAAGTCGCAAGCGGGTGGCAGCGCGGGGCCGTGGTGGCTCTCAACTCTGGCAGATAATCAATATCCGCTTGGCTTGTGGACACTATAGTAATATATGTTATTTTATTGCCGCGTTGTTCTCGCTCCGCGCTTTGTTATATCTTTTATCCCTCTCGCACCATTATCTAAAATGGACAGTGGCGTAGATTTGGTAAATGATAAGTGTGAGAAAGTATTTATCACGACAATGAAGCGTGATATGTAATTGTATAACTTATTTATGTCGCGGTGATACGGCGTCTGGGGTGAGGGATGTATCTTGGAAATTAGTGTTATTTTATTTTTATTAGCTGTGTTGGTCTGTGACCGCACGCGATGCGGGCTTAATTCATTTATACTTTGACATAATGCTTTACGCTACCAAATTGTTTTAATCAATCTATTGTTTCGTATCTAAAAAGATAGATAAAAAACAGTCCTTTTTCATAATGATTTAGTAATGATCGAGTTATTGATAGTTTTATTCTACTTATATTAAAAGCTAAAAAGAAATACTGAATATGCAATTTCTTTAATCTGTAGAAAATCTCAACTCTGTAAAAAGCCCAACAGTTAAAAGTCGTCGCAAAGTTAGCTTTAAACCGCAAACTCTTCAGTAATCGAGACTTTAAAAGTCTTATAAAAAAGTTTCACTATTGTTTGAGAAATTTTACACAGCCTGTGTACTTATAACTCTATTCATTTTGAAACGGACGTCATTTTTTAAAAATAAGTCGAAAGTCTGTTTTTAAGACTTTTGAAATATCTAAGGTCGACTACACACTGAGCGGGTGCGGTCGTGGTCGCGTACTTGAGTAGTAACGGTTCACACGCGGCGGCTGAACACAACGCGTATGTATGTGACCGCGCATTGTAACCGCGCCGCAAATACCAACCTCACGGACGTGGTGAAGCATTCGCGGCGGTTTAACATCCGCTGCATGTGTATCCGCTTAGTGAATAGGAGACCATTACCGTAGGTTTACACTGAAGTAAAAAATAAGCTTTAATTTTTGTAATTATATTTGAAAAAGCAATCTGTTAATCCCAATCGACTTGTAATTACGTAAGCTTTTTTTAATTTATTTCTAATAATAGTATACTATAAAAATGTATTGATTTGTTTACTAGTAGCACATCACCCTAGCTCCGACTGCGCAAAGCGATTCCAAATAATAATGGAAACATAATTCGATTGGCCCCCGCACGTCCACGAATCAGATGAGACACGGATCT
>LD700007.1:3436970-3449082 GCA_003118335.3 Papilio memnon | reverse complement strand
AGATGTTCTAGAAAATAGTATTTTATAACCTTATACCTTTTTATATTAATTGCTTAAAAATAATTAACAAATTAAAAAGTAATTACTGAGTGAGATTATCTTTTTTTTTATTAGTTATCTAAACGTTTTCTCCATCATTTACCCTACGAAAACGTTTTTAACAAATCCGTAACTATTTTAATTATCAGGGATGTTTTTGGTTAGCGGCGGTCACATCAAATAAACCTCTTTGTCGTTTGCTATAATATTATGTAATACATTTTCAATTTACCAAAATTACGACACATGTGATTAAAGCTTAAAAAGAAATTAGAAGTAGCTAAGTCACCTTACATAAGATTTTAAATTATGTTTTTATAGCCAAAAAGCTAATTTTTAAATACGATTTCTCACAAAAATTTAATAAAAGGGCTATCTGTATTTAATAATGCATTTTAAATAGATACAGATGGAATAGTTAATTTATAACTATAGGAACTAGTGCTCTTGAACAATTTAGCATAACTGCCCATTGGTATGCAATCGATAGCATGATTAAAGCCATATTATGTATTACTTATGTACATACTGACGTTCTGTTTCGCCCGTTCAATGGTTTAATCAAAGTAATTTATTTATTAAATCATCACAAAATTATAAAAATAGACTGTGTATTATTTTATTTCATTACGAAAAGATTAATAAACAAAGAGAACAACATTCTCAATTGTTTTTTCAAAAAACAACGCCATCTAGTAGAGATTGTCGATACTACTATAGATAATAAGTCGCAGAAGAAAAAATGTTCATTGTAAAATTCTATGACTAACATTTTACATGTTTAGCTATTATGTATTTTATTTAATCGATATTGTTATATATTTCACAGTTAATTTTGATGATCGTCAAACTAAGCATATGCAGATTCGGCTCTATTTGCGGATTACATTGTTACTCATGGTCATTGAATGCGAATTACAGGTATTAATATCGATAATTAACGCTCGCAAATGGAACCTCGCTGTGTCGCGTCATCGAAGTGCAAAGTTGAATAGGATTAATCAAATCTCAATAGCTTTGTATGATAATGGAGCTTGTAAATAAATTGTGACGTAGATCTATATTACATTTATCATCAAATGTAAAAAAAAATATACAATCTATACTTAATATAATAAAGCGTAAACACACACTTTTGTTGCCTAAGATGTCGGCAATTACAGCATATTTTTGAATAATAATTTTTTTTATAAAAAACCCTACACTTACGTCACGCTTTAGGCTGTATCACGCCATTAAACTTAGGGAGTAAATATTTTGAATAAAAACCCTAATGTGGGAAAGACCATAAATTGCTGCCAACATCAAAGAAGCAAGATTGCAATGCTTTGTCATCATGTCATGTCATTTTGACATTTGCAATTGATAATTTGACAATTGTAAACAATAAAATTGAATATTTTCATGCAGATGAAGCCGCACGGGAACAGCTAGTCTTTTATAGTATTCCTTTACTCTTTTATATATAACATGTTACTCACAGTCGTGATAAAGGGGGACTTACCATTTTTATTCAGTCAAGGGTTCTAAATACATTGATTTGTGTCGTTTAAAAAGTCCACTCTTAATTTCTCTAAAAGAAATCATGTTTTGGAGACTCGACACTTAGTTCTTTGCATCTATATTATTGCTTATTACATCACATAAGTAATAATGAACACATTTTAATCTTTGATTAAAATTGATATGCCAACGCTTTGTAACTTTGTAAACATTGTATACTCTGATGGAACTGCACAAGTATCGACTCAGCTTTTTTTCAATTACGATGGACGGGTGCGTTTTTCCGAGGGATTATGTCCCTTCGGCACGTGGTTGCGCCCCTGCGACATACTGGCGACCCCTCGCCCTGTCCGCTTTCGAATTGTCCATCAGTTTATGAATCATTCTACTCGGGACACTAGTTAACACCAAAGTGTTTATAAATTGCAGTTTATATTAATGTATCGATTTTATTTTCTTTGGCATACTTAGTTGGTTACTTCAGGGTATTTAAAAGGAGTTTAGACAGTAGCCTTGAAAATACATTGATAGGTATTAATATTAATATTGGAAGAAATAATCTTCTTAATAATCATCTACGCAGAAACAATTATTGTCGAATGATATTGCAAGGAAAATAGTTTTCTCATATATTACGGTATTACATGTCATGTTTAATTCGGTAATCGTAAGAGCGGGCGCACACCTTTGACTAAAATATCGCACAACTGTTGTGAGATTGTCGATTGTTTCGCAGGCAACTCACCTGTGCGCCTGTGTACTCTAAAAGTTCGTTAACTCAAATAACTTGGTGCACGTGTCTCGTCTCCGTGACCGCACTAAGCTGTATACAACCTTTGTATTTGATGTTACTTCGCACAACTTTGATTAGGTACTATTATTAATAATTAAGATTATTAATAATTAAGATTATTAATAATTAAGATTATTAATAATTCAGTATTTGGCGTTTATACAACCTATTATGGTATTGACATCGTCAAAGTAAGATTAACCTTTAAAATTAATATAAGAAGTGGGAAGTAGATACTTTTATTTTCGCAATATTGACTCGACGTTTGACCTTTATGACAAATGTCAGGTAAATTATTAAATTTTCTTCTAACGAGTTACTGAAAATAGTTACACACCCACGTATTATTCGTGGGCGTAAATTCTACGACTCGTTATTGTATGTATTTTGTAGTTCACTTTCTGTGTTCCAATTATTTGCATCTATTATTTCTGTAGCATTGATTCCTGGAAGAATTTTAGAACTATATTTCCAAAGCATATGCAAACTTATAACTTTATTACATTAGTACATAGTATATAGTATATTATTATAAAGATGAAGGTTTTGTATTTTTGTATTGAAATAACTCAATAACCACTGGACCGAATTCAAAAATTCTTTCACCGTTAAAAAGCTTCGTTATCAACGAGTAGCATAGGATATATCTTTTACTATTTGTTTATTCCACGCGGACAAAGTCGCGAGCAACTATCGTAATATAAGTCATTCGCGTGTAATTTTGTTTGGCAATAATACACTGCCAAATTGCGAGTTAAACCAAAATCTTTGTCAATAGCCATGCGTTTGTCAAATTCTTTCACTATTCGTTGATGTATTAGGATTCAATAATTTTAGACAGTTTACAAGACGTGTATAAGTTGACGATTGCCTTTCATTCATCTTTAGTAATTAATAATTTCCATATGACGGTTTAAGCAAGTTTTAGTTCCGGATTTGCAAGCGCCAGCACTCGGTTTAGCAGGTCCTATGCAATATTGTAACTATATCCGTGTGTTCGTGTATTGAGGGTCGCCGGACCTATTCGCAGTTGATTTACAGTAATTGATCGCCTCGGGGCCCTCCATCACGATAGGGAACGTATGGACTTACGCCGTGAATGTGACTAGCCTTTACAAGTACAGCACCTTTACGCCTAATGTTTATATCGGAAAGCCGTAACACATACATTTACTCGTATAATATTGTTTTCATTAAATTACAGTAATTTTAATTGATTGAAAATAACCTCTTTTGTCTTTCTGTTTTCCTTTTTTCTCGCTTAAAGATAGTCGATGTTCAGCTTTTTCGTTAGACTAGATTCTCCAGTCTCAGACTTCAAGCTTCCATTTAATATTTGATCTGTCATGAAATCAGGGCCATGAGGTTTTTTAAAGCAACTTTCCTTATGTTTAACATTATAATACTACTAGCTTTCGCCCGCGACTCCGTCCGCGTGGAATTAAAACAAAACAAAAGTGAGTAGCCTATGTGTGTTCTTCCAGACTATCCTCTACATCTATACCAAATTTCATCGAAATTCGTTCAGCCGTTTAGCTACAAACTCTAACAAACATCCATCCATCCATCCATCTAAACTTTCGCATTTATAATATTAGTAAGTAAAAGTATGAAGTATGATTTTACAACTATAATACTCAAGTCAATGTTTCTTGTAATAGTAGATTGAAAATTCTACGCCTAAATTAATATATTACTGCGCCCTGGTAGCGTATAGGAGTGACACGAAGCTAGAGCCTCGTTTCATGGCCTCAAACGGGCGTGGAAATTTACATATTATTAATTTACACAACACAGACCGGGAGCCGACGCAATCTGTGTAATTCGAGCGTTTA
The DNA here is from genome assembly GCA_003118335.3 of Papilio memnon. Taxonomy (NCBI): domain Eukaryota; kingdom Metazoa; phylum Arthropoda; class Insecta; order Lepidoptera; family Papilionidae; genus Papilio; species Papilio memnon. Next base: position 3,444,912 of record LD700007.1, on the reverse strand, counting down.
GTTGTTGTCTAGCGAACGGGCTTGTAGCGCCCTGTGAATGCCTCGCAACGACTTTATTTGCCGTTAAATCCAAATTAACATTCATCTAACTGATTGTTTAATGTTAAATAGTTTAAATATTTATAAATTAATATCATTACTTACACATTTTAAGTTAATTAATATAATTTGCATTTGGGATCACACCTTTATAATTTTCTTTACTAAAGCGGATACAGTTCTGCTGTTTTGTTCTATTTTTTTGAATTCGCGTCAAAATCAATTTTTTTTAACAAAAATTATACGAAGGTTGGTACGGTTACTTATGTTAGCAAAGGTACTTTTATCAATTACTACTTACAGTATTGCTTTACTTAAGATCAAATGATTAAAAAGGTTTAATTTAAATAACAAATGTAATAAATATTTATTGACGCTATTGGTCAATGGCAATGTCAATCACAAAGGAAATATTTAAATCATAATCGTGATAGTATTTGAAAGAATAATAAAATTTATTATGTAAAACATGATGCAGTAGCGATGATCGCCCTAAGGGACTCGGATCCATATTTCAGAGACTATCATCGCGAGGGGAGCGCCCCACCGCCATCTATCGGACCGGAATGAAAAGTAGTGGGTAATATCGTCCATTTGCATATTTTAATTGTGATAGAAGGGCGTCCCCCGCAGTGCGAATGTGGCATAAGCAAACGATTTGCATACATCGTCGCGACGCACGCCCGACAACAAATCGCCCTATCTGTAAATAAAACCATTGGCTTACGTAATCATTTACTTTTTAATTTGTCTGCTCTTTTTAATAATATCTCAAAGATATATTACTTAACAACTATACATGAAATTGTAAATTTAATTATTGTTTAACTAGTACAACCAAAATACTAAATAACCGTGTTTGCTTGGCGGAAATTTTATAATTAGTTATATTGTTCTGGTTACGTTGTTAACATGGAATTATAACTTCTATGGCCACGTTGGACGATTTTATAAAAGCTCGCCATAATTATGTTTAACATTTTTTTGTAATAGATGGCGCTGTCTGTCGTACAAATCGAGCTCTGTTGTTTAATGTATAGAACATTGAATGCACATTTTATTTCAATATCCAATTACAAGTAACCTTATGTTTGTTTGTTGGTAATTATACCTGTTTTATTTAAGCGATAAATATTAAATAGTTTATTAATAATACAGATTTATTTAAACAGGTCTTTTTTAAAAAACAATTTTCTAAGAGAGTTTTCATATTATTATGTTATTATTTGAAGTAAAGTACGCCTATGATATTTGTAAGAGGCAGATAAAATTCCGATCGTCTCGGCTTATTACAGAATTAGACCGGCGTTGTCATAAACAAAGAGGTTAAGTGCTCCCTAAATAAGATCGCTTCCCTTCTTTACCTTAAGCGTTTTTAGGCTGAAGATGTTATTTTCGGTTGATTGTAACATTTTATGTACGTGTGTTGTAATTTTCTATTACGCCGGAAACGTAAATTGGGTAACATTTCTACTATTAAATTTAAGATTTTAATAACTTTATCTTCCATATTTATGTGCATAATAAATATATTTATGGCTCCATATTGATGTGCAATATTTTAATATAAATGTTCATTTATTTTTACTTTCCTACTTGCCGCTGAATGTCGCTAGTGACGTACACTGCCATCTAGTAGTGGAAAGATGGAACAAAATTTTGTAATAAATTACCCAAGTCACCGAGTAGCTTCACTAATTCCGGCAGCGAAGTTGCTTCCGCAAACAACTTACAGCTTGTACTTTTGTCTATAAAATGTGTAACAAGAAGTATTTTGTACACAGTTTGTTAAACCTCGCCTTGCGGGGTAGATCTTTTTGTGTACAATTTTATTTCTTGTTTTTTTATTGCATTGTGCAGGTTATATATGTATTAAAATGATATTTGTGTTCCATTATTTTAAATCATAAAATGTTTCCTTCTAGAAATTTCTATCTCATTCTTTAAGATGTATTTTATCAAGACAGGCGTGCCCATTGTGAATACCGTCACAAATATTAACTTTAATATTAAATCAAATGGATATCTTAGTAATTGAGTTGTAAAGGTCGATGTAACTTGGGACACTGCATGCGCGAGTTCGAAAAAGTACAGTCTGGATGTTTGGTGGTGTTCCATCTTAAAACCACAGTTATATGTACATTTTGTATGCATTTAGACAAAGGCGCGAAACAATAAGCAACAGGAAGCTTTTAAATCCATCTAAATGAAAAAAAAAATCGGTTATTTGTATACTGCGGGCTTTTTATTATTATCCCGTTATTAATAACAAAGGGTGGAGTTTGTCTTGTTGCAAGGATTTTTTCTGTAATGAACCACCGCGTATTTCCGCGACTGTACATCGAGTAAGCAAGGGACGAAGCCTTTGGGAGCAGTTCCAAAACTACAGCGGCCGGTCTCGTTCCCTCATTTCCCTGTTTACATATCGTATGACGCATTAGTAAAGGGATAATGACTGCCGCTATGATTCCTGTAATTACGGATTAAATTTTTAAACCACACGAATTTACATTGAAATATACAACATTTAAAAATATTCTATATTGTTTACCTAATATTTATTTTAATTTATCAATTTAACTACGAAATCAATCTCTTATTATTATAATGTTATTATTATGTTGATACTCAAAGGCTGATATTTTAATTATCAATAAAAAAAAGTCCTTGATAGTTAGTAGTGTTTAGCTTTGGTTATACGCGATTGGTAAGGTAGAATTTCCCAGTCTTGTATCATCGATGAAAAATCCCAAAAGTGACAAACAAACAAACATTCCTCTTCCAACGCTTGTGAAAATATCCAAATTACTTTAAACAAATTGATTTATAACACAGGACTGTCCACGAAAAGCAATATAAACATAATAACGAATGTAACACTTAAAGTGTTGGAAATAACAAGATGATAAAATCGAATCGCGTTTTTTTTATTGGCGTTTGGTTTTCATCTGGTGGCGTATAAACAGCGGTATTTGGTCGGCCACCCATTCGTTCTTCAATTATACGCAATCTGTGGTCGATACAATGATTCTCCGGCGAGCTTTTATATCTGTTATAAATCAGGGCAAACGCCGAAGACCGTCGTCTATTCACGATGTATCAAACTAGGTCGAGACAGAGCATGTTCGTCATGAGTTTTAGTTAAATTAGATTATACAAAAATATATACATTTGACATATTTTTATGTTATTTAAATATTTAGTCTGGTCTGTATTAAAATAGTTTGAGCGTGTTGTAACTGGGAGACGTTTCAGTTATTGGAATTCTAATAATGATAGCTGAATAGTTTAGTAAAAAGTATGCATTGATACGCCTAACCTTTGTTTGGTATTTTATGTCCACCCCTTAACAATAAAAAATCTTGATGTTCAAAATAAGTTAATAATTTAACTTTATTTACTCAGAAGGATCTTGAGAATGACTCATTCAGTAAGGCTAAAACCGACTGAACTAGTGAGCTCATTGCAACCTTTAAAGCTTCCAATAAAAACGTTGGGAAACAAATAAAAATTGAAAAATGCTGTGCAGTGAATATAGAATCTTAGCCTTACCGCAAGTTTCCGATAGTTAAAAGTAATTTGTACGTACATAAGTCTTGTTAGCAATACGATATGTGGTCGGCTAGAGGCCGCAGCAAGAGCGGCTAAATCGGACTGTTGTAAATTTAAGCGAACGCCCAAACGTAAATCAATGGAAGATTTACGGCTGCGCGAGAAGAATAACATATTCCGGCGTACGTGACGATCTAATTCTGGAGATAGCGCTATCTATCGGCCACTTCGGAAACCATATATCGATTCATTTTTGAATCAACGTTTATTTGTATTTTTGGATCTAACCAAAATTCGAAATTACAGTATACTACCGCTTATAAGCACGCGATGATTTTTTTTTAAATGATTAGAATTTGAAGTCGAGCTTTTAAACACTATGGATTGTAGTTCTACTGTTTCGGTATAAAAATAGATACGCAGTAATTCTTTTCAATATTTGAGTTCTATAAATCGCTGAGCGTCATTGATTTTATAGAAATTATATTCTATGAATCATCTTTAAGACTTCCCAAGCTCTAAATCGTTTCTTTAATCGGAAACATGCGTCATGAATGCCGTCATACGATATCACACGACGATTAATACTAACATTAAGAATACATTGAGGAATCTTAGATAAATCTAATTTAATTAAAAATCAATTTAACTTGTTTAAGTTTTACGTTACTAAATAAAGGTAAGCAAATTCGATACAAGAATAACAAGTTGCGCTTGCCGTGTCCACTAAAAATAAACATTAATAGTCCAGAAATAACACACTAAGGTTGTTTATCCTTAAGAAAGTGCTGCAATATTATTTTAACTAATGAAAAGCTACATTTTTAACTCATAAAATTAGAGCGTCCAAATTGTACATAGCTACTTGACGATAGATGGCGCTAGTAGTTTCCAAATTGTTTTAAAACAACTGGATTCGTAAAGTTCTTATTTGTTCTCATGATAAGCTGTAGATCATTCAACCTGTTTTGTGATATACAAGAGTAACAAAATTTTTTTACATGTAAAGTAATGAATATTGAAGTATAATTTTTACGTAAGTGCTTTGCTAAAAATATGACTTTTATTATTAACCGATTAAAGGTAAATCTGTTTGATTTATAAAATTAAAAACCTATAAACTAGTGTTTACTCTATTTATATAGTGAACTTAATGTAATAAGCATCAATATCGTTAAACTTCCATTTTTATAACAATTTAATGTTATCTTGTAACCAAAGTGTCAATTAACAAGTAGGAGGTATAAGATTAAAAAGTTAAGTAAATCAGCTGTAATAAGAGGTCGGGAGCGGAGAGGAAGCGTTTGTCAACACGCGCGATCTGCTAGCTGCGATCGCGACGTCACCTGGCGACCGCGCGCGTCATATTTAAACACGGCGGCTATTATTACTATGACATTATTTTATCTACTCAGAGCTGCCAACACTTAGCACTATAAAAAGCCAATATAAACCTAAACGTCGTCGAGATCGGGCGAATTATCTCGTGATTATCGCGTGTCAAAACATCGCCACGCTCGCGATACTTCGCATGTAATCTGATAAACGATGTACGCTGCACGCTTCGCGCTCTTACGCCGTCCTTTACAAGCGCGTGCGATCCGCAGCGCGCCCTCTCTCCGCTGTCGTCCATTTCATTCATGCGCGGTACACCTCACGGCCGCGCTGTTTACAGACACAAACAAACTGTACACTGCAAACCGCTTAGCTTTAAGTACAGACCGTGAAAGTGATATTGTCAAATGTACCCGTCTCGCTCTAAAATCCGAGCGAATAGTTCCCCGATCGCGGATAGATGTCGCTAGAGGTACCATTTACTGGCTCGTTTGAGCCAAATGTCACAATAAATTTGGGTGCGACGTTGCCGGACTTCACCACCCGGTGCGGTGGCGGGCGGTAGTCTATAAATCGGAAAGTTTAATGCGGTATACGGAGAGAAGCTTATGCCAAGGGCGTAAGGGTTATATTGGTGTGGCTAGGCGGCAGGTAAAAGTTGGGGGGCGCGTGTGAGCGTCACGTAAACGTAACGAGCGTGTTACACACACGTAGCCGAGGGCGAGCTGTCAGTAGCTAATGCGAGCGATGCGCCGCGCTGTGCTCGCGTATTGTGGCGGGTCGGAGCAGCCCGGCGGCGGAGGGCAGCGGGCAGCGCGCGGCTTATACCGTTTAATTCAATTTAGTAATTGATACGTTTGTCGGTTGGCTTTGTCATCCATGTTATCATTGTTGGACAATTAAATATACATATAAACAAATATATCTTTTCATTTTATGATTTTTTTTTAACATTTGAACAATTCTATTAAAGATGTATCTATTGAAATATTTTATATGTTTACCAACACATTCATTACAGTCAATAAATATAAAACAAAACAACTGGTTCTAATTACAAGTATACTCTAAGTAAACATATAATTAATTCTTAATATTATCAAATTACATCTAAGCTAATAATTCCGTTAATCAAAACACGAAGCCAAATAAGACTAAAATTGTAAAACTGACAACTCCCTAAACATGGTAATTCACGCTCCGCATTCTTCGATACTTCGCTCAAACCGTTGCGGCTCACACACTCTTACAAAACACATTCTTATTGCCTTAATACTTAAAATCTGTTAATAAAAAATATCTTTTACATCTAAGGTAATAAAACATAATTTCGTTTGGCAGTCGGATAAGTCATTTCCCAATGGTAGGGGCGCCGGGCGCACACAGGCAATATGCATGAGCGCGGTAGTCAACGTGTTGTGTACAATATGACGTGCTCGTATTGTATCTACTATTATAAATGAAATGTGTAGCTTTCACGAGAGCACACAAACGTAGATTTGTTTCGTCAACTCTTCGGTGTTTTAATTTGCACCTTATTCCATCGAGATAGAATTTAATTTGCTGTACTATAACACTGTTTGCCTTAGGATCTTGTGTGAAAGTAGCGAGTGCCGATGGTAAACGCGTGACCTGTTATTGTGTGTATTAGGTTACTTTAATCACAATTTGGAGTGGGCCGCGATATGGCTTTCGAAGCGGCGACCTAGCAACAACGATAAATTGAATTGTTATAATACTGTCCATTTAATTTGCTTACGATTTGACCGTTGGGTAAAGCGTTAAGCCGTATTGTGACATACGACTGTGTGCTAGGTATCTGGTATTCAAACAATACTTAGCATTTAGATTTATTGCGTCTACACTCTGAGTAATATTATAAATCATAGGCTAGTTTAAACGTTAACGTGTTTATTCACAAATATCTAAATGTAATTATTTTCACCTCGCAATCTAGATCGCAAACGTTCGATTCTGAGCTAAGTAAGGCGATATTAGAATCCGTTTTTAACCAAATATATTAAAGAGGTTATGTGATAAAAGTGATCCTAACTAAAAAGAGAATAGAACAGAGTAAAATATAGCTTATTGAAGAGATAGAGAGAGATAGAGATGGAGAATTCCGTATAGCTTTTGGAGTTTATTTAACTCTTACTATTTACATAATGTAACCAAAGTGTAAGAATTTTAATTTGTGTGATAAGATTCTAAGTTAAAATTATAGTATATTGTTTAAAAGATAGCGATGTTATTGTATGGCAAAGTCCACGGACGGCGGTCAAGTAAATTAGAGAGCGAACAGACTATAACTAAGACCTGAATTTCCATACTGTTAGATTAGTATGGATAAGACGTAAGTGATTAAATACTACTCCTCAATACTACTAGTATATTGTTGTACATATTTTGTAACTGTTGTCAGGCAGCTTTTCAAAGGTTTTGTATTTATAAGCCTCAAAGAAATGTCATAAAGCATTATAAATTGTGAAAGCAATAACAAAAACATAAACCAAGTAAAGTTATAAATTAAATAAAGGAGTCAGAATTACATTTAAATATCTGAGTCAGGTGCACCCTTACCTTTATTTATTCATTTATCTTAATGTAATTCAGCATCAGTTTTCAAATTAGATGACTAATCCACGTTCTATTCAAAACCTTTTTGATAACATCACATTATAATTTAAAAACAAAAATGTCCTAATTTTGCCTACAAATGCACTCGTAATTATTAATTGAAAGCTTTCGTTTAAAAAGCTTTATACATCGGCTAGTAATATCTAAACAATTTAAAGAAAGCACCGTGACTCATGCGATGTAAAATGACTCACGCGCAATCCGGAACTTATTTTGGAGAGCAATATTCACTTAGAGTGTACGCTTGTAGGAAATTTGATGCGCGTAGAATTTCACACTCGATCTAACGATCGCCACGCTTGTAAACATTGATATTTAATTTGGTACGATGAAACTTTTTTGAAATATTAAAGGCTTATAAGATTTTAGAATGATTTTT
>LD700007.1:3418758-3436545 GCA_003118335.3 Papilio memnon | reverse complement strand
ACCCCCGGCGCCCCCGTACCTGCCGCGTCTTTGTTTTCTGCTTATTATATGTAGGCATTAATTTCGTAGTTTAAGTACTGTAAAGTGGAGTGCAACTTAGCTTTACAAAGTTATAAAGTATGGATACGATTAAGTCACTTAAAATTATTTGGTATATAATTGTGATTTAATTAAGTTTTTTGTTACATACTTACAGTAACGTTGGCTATATACATAGTAAGTAATGCAACTTAATTTTTGGAAGAAAATATACAGAATATTGTTTTGGTCATAGTATATTACTTGACACTAAGATTATTTATTTTATTACGGTCTAATTTGCAAAATCTCGAAGACAATTTACAGCAATTAATATATAGAACGAAAAATAAATTCTCGATATGATAAACATAACTTAATATTAAACGAACTTTTCAGTACCCTATGAAAGATTTCAACGCGCTATTTTCGTAGCACACATTACTAAAAATTACCTTTAGATTTTTTTGTCAACAAATTGCCCTGATATACCCTTAGCTGTTTGATATTTTGTACTAGTTTCAATGTTGTTATTAATTCTATTTACTGTATACTAGATTTTATAATTACTTATAAATTGAACCATTTTATACGTAGGAACTATATTTTTAGAATTTTATTGGTTCAATAAAGAGGTTATCTTTTAATAACGTACTTAGAGCGTAAATACGTTGAAGAAAAAACAATAAACCCCTCTCTCATTTCCACGTGAGTTTCAGTACAGCACCATGGCTTGGAAATCCGTATTTATATCATAAGGCCAGCTGAAATAACAATACTTCAAAAGACGCCTGCGGAGTTTCGTCCCAGTTACTCGTTCACGTTCTATGCGATTTTGAATTAAAACACAAGAAAATGTTTAAGGAACAATTTGCGTTCCATTTTCAAAATTGTAGCGTGCAAACAAAAACCATGGTGCATTATAAATCCTGTGTCGCAAAAGCGCTTGAGCCTCCATCGTGTTGCACCGTGGTGGAATTAAAAAAAAAACGAGCGCCTTACACAAAAGAAGGTTGATTACACGTCACTATTTCTAAGACCTCTTTTGTTTCACGTTTCCTGCTTACAGTTTTATTTTAATTTCTTCTACCTGTGTGGAATAAGGTTAGGTACACTATATTAACTGATAATAAATTAATAAAAAGATTATACCTTTTTCATAACGTTAACGGTTTTCATCTTGTCAACGTCCCCGATTTTCTAGGCTTTATGTTACTTTTTTGACACCATGCAATTTTTAAACAAAATTAAAGTACCTATCACCTATCAAATACGTTGAAGTTACCCAATATAAACATAGGGAGTATCAGAATTATTTGTGAGAACGTTTTCGTAACGCCATCCATAAAAATTGGATTAGATTTGTGCAGCGCCTCTACCGGGCGTGAAATACATCAACGAATCTTATACAAATTAATCGATAATGTTACGAATTCTCGCAACTGTCACGCAATTATTCATGATAGATCTTCTGAACGTCTCTCCGTAACTAGTAATCTGTAAAATTGATTCGCAAACCTGACTTCTGTTAATTAATGCAACATATTACATGCATGTAGGTGAATACGTTCACCTGTCGATGGTTACGAGACCCAGACTATATACCAAACATACAACATAGCATACAGACTGAAGCATATATAACTTACGCACTCAAGAGTAATGTATACTCTCAGGCATCTAGGTTAATGCGTTGAATTAATTGATCAAGGCACAACTAAGCTAAAGGGCTTCGTTATCTATGTATGCTGTTTATTTCAACATACAACCATATTCGTACATCTTTAGGCAATTCAAACAAGCTTGCATTGAACGAATTGAATAAATTATTGCATAAACTTTTGCAGGATAAAAATAAATATGAGAAAAATGACTCGTAATTTGTGAATTTCGAATCCTGGAGAAAGGAATTAGAGTGTAAGGTTGTAATAAAATTACTGATAAACTAGTATTGATATGTGTTAAGATTATATAAGATTTGTCTTTTGGGCGGCGGGAATTTTTTTAGCTCCGTCTTTGCTTTCATCTATCCTTTCTGGTTGGTTTCTGAGAAAATCGTATATCATTGCGGCGTTGATATTTAAACGTTATTTATTAGAAATCGAATAAATTGGCATTTATTCTTAGAAGTTGGTATGAAACGGTCAAGAAAACGATTCCGAAAATTATACAGGTACCTACGTAGTTGTGAGAAAATTATCTAACAATTTCAGAAACATCAACAGAAGCAATGCTTAGTCAAATTCTTACTGCTTGATTAAACATTGCTTTGTCTAGTAAACTTAATATAAGCTTAGTTTAAATTTGTGCCTAAATTATATTTCACAATATACTTATAAGTTGATTATATAATATTATATTTGTTTTCATACAAACATTACGTCATCAAACTAGGATACATTACTTCATATCGTAATTTTGCTTTCAAATAAGAACGCATCCGACAAGTAGTAATAAAGCGAGTAATAATAATAATCAAAAGATCATGAGCGTGATGTAACGAGCCGCGCGGTGAAAGGCGGCGACATTTTTTCAGCAAATTACACGCGCGCCAAATCATTACACACCCAAACAGAGTCAAAGAGGCAAACCGAAACGCTCCTGAAACTTCCGAAGGCTTTCCGACCGCCAGAGAGAGATGGAGGACTGTAACCCCTACTACGTAAACTAGAAAGAAGTTTTTAATCAAGAATTTAAATTCAATTATATGTTCTTACTTTAACAATGGGTTTAAAATTCCAACTTTTAACTCTGTTGTGACACAAATAATTAGATACAAATAGATAGAAGTAAAAACGTTATAGGTTATTTAAAATGAATCGAGAAATGAGTCAATAGTAGTGGTGTTTGTGGGATGAGTCGGGTGAGTTAGGGTGAGCCGGGCGGTAGGGGGCGGGGGTGAGAAAGTTATTAATTCTAGAAGCGAGAGGCGCCGCGCCGCAGCCTTCAGTCTGCGCTGCAACAGAGAGGCTTACCTTAGATTCGTTTAATGTTCTCCTGATATTATTATTGCGATGCAGCCGTTTTAGAAATAGTTCTTAATGCACTACTAATTTGCTTATGATACTTAATATCTTCTGATGTCGGATATTTCACATTGCAAAGAGCACTTAAACCTTGCTTGAAGGATTGTAAATATGGACGAGCATAGAATGTAGTCATTTTCAGATTTATTTTGGAAACAATGAATAAGGAAGTCATAAGTTTTTAAAATTCACGGTTCTCACGATTTGGTACCCAGACATTTAAAAAGAAACTACTAGCGGTCATTATTGTGAAGATAGAATTAAATTATAAAGATTTTGAGGCAGTTATCATATTGACATTCACGTAAAAGGTCAACAGAGTTAATGGAAACAGTAGCAATTTGAAGAATGTAATAAAGAATTTCTACGCGACCTCAAATTTTGCTCACGTGTAGTTTGTACTAGTGAAGTTCAAAGGCATTCGGTGAACGGATTTAGGACGCCCTTCGTGTTCTGATTTAACGTTGTGTTGATTAAGTTTCAAGAGGGTTGAAGCTAATGTTCTTAAAACACATTGATTACATTAAAGTTTCTTTAATGATCTAATTATGACAGCATAAGGTTAGAATAAGATTGCTAAATATGCTTAAATTCCTTTTGAACAGAATTTAATCTATACTTATTACTTATATCTATACTTCTATACTAATATAATAAAGCGTAAACCCACACTACTTCGTCGCGTAAGATGTCAGTAATCACAGCATGTTTTTGAATAATTCTTTCTTTAACAATATGCCCTACACTTACGACACGCTTTAGGCTAACTTACGGGTAAATAAATATGTGAAAATTGTACATTTGGGAAAGGGACCATAAACTACAAGCTGCGAACATCAAGGAAGCAAGGTTATTATGGTAACGGTAATTTTGACATTTGCAATTGAGAATTTGACAAATGTAAACAATAAAATAAAGTTTTTATAATTTCATGCGGATGAAGCCGCACAGGAACAGCTAGTGTGGTATTAAATGCGAAGAAAAGGCTCTGCGATCCGATATAAGAAATATTGTAATATATTCCGTTACTGAAAAGGGAATCGTTCCTTAACGCATATTAAAACCGATATATTGATTATGGGTAGCCATAAATATTTCACGATAGCGTCCTACCTTACAACTTTCCCTCCTTGGATGCAGAACCAAGAGGAGACCCAAAATTTGGTAGAAAAATGTAATGCTAAAAGACATGGGTGACTAACAAATCGCAGACGATGATGTCGAGAACAGAGGGAAAGCCGACCCCAGCACCATATGGGATAGGAGTTAGAAAAAGGAGAGAGATGGCGTCCTACTACTGGGCGTTTCTTAATAAATCACATCATTAAGTTTAACCTTTAACAGTATCTGTTATTGCTCCGAATACAATATTAGCTCGGAATTACGTTTTGATTAGTGTAGTCCGACCTCGAGCCTGGCGCATAGAGTACCTACCCATATCGATCTTAGTATGAATATTTGAAGCGGTACCGTCCTTGCAGGCGGCCACAGAACAGCGAACAAAGCAAACGTTTTTAATTTTTTTTATGAAGACATTCACGTGCGCATCGGCTAAGTGGCCTTGAAGTTTATGTTATTACATTCGCTGTTTATTTGAAAAAATCTTCATTTAGACTTGACGTAGTGCCTATTGATTTAAAAATTAATAAAAAAAGTTGTTTAAATGTAAACAAAGTAAACGTTGAAAGAAGTTGAACGTAAATTGATCTATAAATTATCCAATCAAAACAATAGACACTTACCGTGTCAAGGATTTGTTTAGTCTGGTGTTATAGTGTCTGTCATTCTAAAGAGCCAGAATGGCAGAATGAACAAAACAAATGAAATACACTCGACTTATGTCTTTAATCTTTAATTTTTCTATCAATAACATAACCTAACCGGGCTACGATTCTAATTATTTATTAAGCCATTTTTATCCACCATGCATGTAATTTAGGGATGCCTTAATCATCATTTTAAGGGGCCCTAGTAAATTCATCATTTTGCGTTACATTTAGGGAATCCTTAACTATAGCGACACGTACGTATTATTCTCTACTTTAGGGGCTGGTTGGTAAAAACGAGCTTAAGTGTTCTTGTTTAAACCTCCGAGTATAGTTGTAATATGAAAATTGATGTCGCTCAACTTCGCTATACTCTTGGTTGTTTAAGACTTAGTACTTCTTGGTATTGTTTATAATTCATCAGTGACAGTAACACATTTCTACAACAGTCCGCTTGCACGCAGCTAGCTCTCCATCCATATTCGCGGTAATTGGATTGACTGTTGTGTATGTAGGTCGCCGTTTGCGCTGACCTCTAGTGGACGCTCCTACACATGTGACAAACTTTTTAAAAGCTTTAACGAATCACGTGCCTTTGTGCGATATTCGTTTTTTTCAGAAGCTGACAGCTTTTATAAAAGTAGAAAATCGTGTAGTATCTATGTCAGTAATTATTAAACATCCTAATAGTCCGTCATTATTTGGATTTTGGTTTTTTTAATTACCTTCTTTGATTCGTGATCTCAGTTAATTTTATCACTAATTTGATTTACCTCGATTGACGACAAAAATAAAGTACATTCCACGTTTGTTTATTTCATTCGCTTCATATAAATTATTTCTGATAGCAATATCACTGGTTAAAACATTATTTTTTATAACAATTTTGTCAAAATTCTTTGAATTTTGTTTCATCACACTTTTACAACATTCATATAGTTTTGCGTAACTACGAACAATGGAAGCGTTCGCTTTTTTGTTTTAATTACTTATTCGACATAAAAGCATTTGTAGATGGCGCTACATATTTGTGTTTACGTGCATCGCGCACTGCAAGTAATTGGAGTGAATTGGATCGGGGCGATGCAGAGTTTATTTGGGTCACAGCGGTCGACTATACCTAGGAACATTTGTTAATCACGATCAATGACTAAAAATTATGAATGCTATCAGGCAAAATTATAAAACCTGTGTAACCTTATAATGAGGTAAGATTTGTATTTAAAAAAAATACTTACTGGACCGATTTCTAAAATTATATTACCAAAAGAATGCTACTTTATCTCTGAGTGACGATGATTTATTTATTATTTATACATATATTAAAAAAAGCCTATTAGTGTAGCCAGGACGATAGTCTAGTTTGATTATATTTATCGGTAGCAGTTGTAAGATCGATGCAAGATACAACGGCCGCTCCCCCCGGCCCGGGCTGCGGGAGGCTGCATAGGATTGCAGGTCACGTATCGGAGGCGGGACGTTATACCATCGTTATTACCGCGCCCCCGCCCTTTATTAACCTAACAATAATTAGTTTCACATTAATACTGTTCTAGAGCCTACCAATTATTCGTGCTTCTTTTTAACATTCTGACTCATCTGATTCAGAGACATCTCTTATTGAATCCCTTACAATAGACAATTTTCGTAGAATTGGTAATTTTTCTTAATGACGTTCATGAATTACCAAGATCTAGAACCTTTTCGCTTCTCCCATAGTTTTCTTTATTAATTACGTGGGAGTATTGGAATTAAGAGAAAAATAAACTTGTTAACAAATACATTTTTTTAATTGTAGATAAAATAAACGTCATTGAAAAAATATACAATTATTTGTCACGTAATTAAGTCGCTTGTTGCGAGACTTTAGGTCACATTCAGTCAATAATCTTGTTAACATTTCGTTCGGAGAACGTCTGCAGGTCGTCTAAGGGTCATTCGGTATGATGCGACTACGAATACATGGATAATTTTTATATGAAAAAGGATTAGATATATTTTAAAGCTTTATACATTTTTAATATTAATCTTCGTTTTTACGATGACATTGTGAATGGCATTGAAAGAACTTGTGTTATTTCTGCACATTAAATTATTATTAATGTATTGTAACTAGAAGTAATTAATAGGCAAATTGCAAGTTTACTTGTGTATTTTTCAATTTTTAAATTTTTGTTGTTGTATGTATCGTCCAAAATTTGCAATATAATTTGCCTACTTATTGTCTGAGTCGGGATTTTTGTTATGCGATTACAATTAAACGTGCAGTAGTCAATCATTATGATTTTTAATAGACTTAATTACAGTATTCTTAAGTACTTCCAAAGTGAAAAAATTGAAAAAGTATTTTACCGTCTTGTGTTTAAATTCCTGCGATGAATTCATATAAAGCGCTACGGCACAATATAGGGATTTGTTTTAATGTAATATATTTTTCATAGCTACTTGTTTTTCGCAGAGCGTCCGTCTGGACACCCAACCCGTATTATTACCTCTCGGTAGATTGCGATGCTCGGAACATTCGGGGGCGCGGGCCGGGAGGCGCTGGGAAAGGGGGAATCCCCCACTCATTTTACGTGATTAAGTGGCAAAATGTTTATAGTTACAGATTTTATAATTCCATCGGAGCTGACTGGCAATATTAAATGAACCTTTTAACATAATTGAGTGATACAATTGATTGAAATGTTAATTTAGTTTATAAGTGTACTATTTGACCTGAAAACCTACGTGGTAAATGGAGAATAGCTATGTCGGCTTTTGTATGTATCAATGTGACAATAATTTACGATTTTTTTTATTGTTATAGTAATGTAGATAAGTGAAATTAATAAAAAAATAAAGATAAAACACTTTTAGGACAATAAATATCTTTTTGCTCATTCGATCAGTACGTTTGTCGACCAGCGGTTGTGTTTAATTAAAAATAATGTCTGAGGCAGTGTTTTCCCGACAATAACCGAGCCGGGAGGAGATAGCTTGTTATATAAATTTCTGCCGACTCCTGGGGGACGCGCTGGGAGAATAAGGCGAGGAAGCTGCCGCAGTAGTGTGAGTATATTATACCCATTTTCTGGGTCGTCCTTCCTACAAATACGCTTTATGCGGAAGCTAGTCAGTCTTGATCCGGTCATTGAAATGGAAGCCTTGTTTAAATAACTCTAGGTTTGTTTTTGAACGCCGTTATATCGTCCCGGTAAAAGGTACTTATTTGATTAGGGTGTCAGACGTATCACCGCGAGTGTGAGAGCCGTGCCCGAGGTTTTGGATCAAATTTGCGTATTTCGATTTTTTTTTCGTTCGTGTCCCCCTGCGCTCGGAATTGATGTGAAATTGTTTTCGATACGTTCACTTGTATAAACCGATGTATACTTACGACAGTCGCTTGTTTATCGTTTGATTGTGAAGGTGCATTAATATTCTAATGGCGTTTGAACGCTTTATATGTGAGCGGGTTTTGAATAAATCATCGAGGTGACGTTAATATCTGAAGTTCTCACAAAAAGGTTGAACGCCTTTGAACATGTGTATTTTAAAGTTTCGATGAGGTTGGTTTCGTCAGCGCGAGTACATGCTCGCATACGAAGCGACAGCCGCCTGGTCAGTATGAAATCGTTTAAAAAGGCGAAAAAAGTTTGTCGAAATGAACGGTCGATCGATCTCCGGTGACACGTTCCCGGATTTTCCACTGGGAAATGAATTAGCCGGCAGCTGAAGAGGAGAATTTACATTTTTATTGACATGCGATCTATTTTCAACGGATTGCAATTGAACGGAAAAACACTTTGAGAAGCAAAATTTCTAAACTGCTCATATACTTATATTGATAATTTTTCAAAAATTTAGGACCAACCACTTTGGTTCCCGCTTAAAGCATTTGTTTTATATTTATTAAAAACAGTTTAACAAAGAAAATATTAACTCTACTTTGTACAACAATGTCTGTACAATTACAGTCAGGTATTGACAAAGACCGTCGTAAACGAACGCCTCACTCATTGTATTAAATAGAGAAATAGGCAATAAAGCTGCGGGTATTGTAAATGAGGGATGTCATCACATTCGAACCTCGGTAAGTATTACGCATAAATGTCACCGCCACCGATACCCAGCCTCATCTACAAATTGAGCCGAAAACGCGGAGTAATTATTTAAACCGTCATATAAATTACTGCTGAAACTTTTCACGTCGGGGCGGCGCGCGTGTGGGGGTGCCTTTACTGTACGTGGGCGAGCGCCTGTGTGCGTCGCGGCCTGAAAATGGTTCCATCATTTCACTCCTCCATCCTTTTTCAGCATTGTGTATGGTTTACAGTGGGATTTGTAAAGTGAAATGTTATATTTATTGAGTTTGAATTTCCTTTGTTGTCTAAATGCATATTTTAAACTCAATTAATTAGAGAAATTTTATAATTTGGATTACTTTAAATGACGCAAGATGGATGTAGAATTAATTTTGTATTATATTGAATTAAAAAGAAGTTTTGTGTGCCTAACTTTCAAAGGCAAAAGCTAAAAGTGTAATATCTAACAATATACATAGTTTATTTAATAAGTTCAAGACGATTACATTATTACTATACCCTTGCGTTCGTTTCTGAAAGTTATCCGTGTACTGTACTAACGGTAAGTATCAGCTCGAAGCATATTTAGCTTTGTTCCCTTCACTACGGTTAATCTGTCCCGTTTCCTCTCGTGTCAAGTGCAGATAGACTTTTTGGGTCGGGCAGGCGGTAGCGGGGTGGGGCGGCGTGCCGGGCGGACGGGGGTGGAGGCGCTGCCACCCTGCCTGATGATGAAATATTGTACACGTGGTCTGATTTTGAATGACAACGTTCCGTAACGGCCACGCGGGAGGACCTATTTCTAGGGCGTTTTATACGGTAGGGATCAGCACAAATATCATATTATTTATATCTCGCCTAGTACCTCTTAGGTCTTTCATTTATATACCAAAAGTTACATTAGACAAATTAAATTAACTTAGATGATATATATACATGAAATTCTTTGGAAATATTTTAAGTATAATTAACTAATTATGAGAACAATGATTGTAGTTAAGCTTTTGTATAATATTAATTTCACGTTTTATAACTTTATGGGCAGGTAAAGGGGACGAGGATGCTCCAAAGGCAATGCTTGGCCTTGGCCGGTTTGTTTATTAATTCGTGCCCAATACAAAACCACCCGCGGGCCGCCCGCCCTACCCTTAATGGGTGGGAAACAACAGCTTTTAAATTTCACCTCGCTAACAAATTAAGTGCTTTTTTGATTTCGGAATTCAACAATTGTAGTATTTTATGCATGTTTGTGTACATCGATGCTGTAAAGTGTTAGGCTTTTGGCCATTGCAACCATTCACCTAATTTACGTAACGAAACCGATCCCAAACACTTTTAATCTTCTGTGAGTGTATCGATAGAAGAACCTAATATTTATTCGCACTTCTTATTTTCACCTTGCGAATAGTAAATAAAACTCGTAACATCACTACGAATTTCTACTCAGTTTCTTAAGGCATTGAGTCCACAATTGAACAACAACAGTGGCAGTTGTCCAACAAGTCTTGCGATCTGTCGAGTGATTAATTCGCCCCTTACCTCAAGAGGAGATTTATTGGTTCCGCCGTACGCAAAACTGCGGGTTGGTAAAAAATCTCTATTGAAAATTGAATAGAAAAGCCATTTCGAAGACCGCCGCGGATCTGTTGATACGTTTCTCATTCGCTTTCACGGCTATCTTCATTTTATATACCGAAGCAAGGTGATGGTCTAAAATAATCTTTTATATATATATATAACTTTTTTTTAATAAAACACCTTTATTTGCCGTTTTTTGTATATCAAATTCTCTTTGACAGTCTACATCTAATCGAATTTGATATTAATATAAGTATAGGCGTAGAAATGAGAGTTTTTAAATACATTCATTTAGCAAAGGATTCATTGTTGTAACGTAGATATGCTTAAACTTTAATATTTTGTCGTAAATACACGTTCACCTTGCTGACTTCCGACAGTGTTAGCCATACGCGGCATTATGACTTTAGCGAACAAGGCTCTTTTATGAAACATCCATGAATTCAATGACAATTGTTTGTAGAAAAATTACGAAATTAACCAGCATATGTACTTAACTATCTTTTTAGTAAATTGATGTAAAAAGTTAGGCTTAGTAATAATCACCCAATTTAAATTATTTTACATTTAAAATTCTTCAAAATGCAAATTTCTTTTCGTTTATTTGCATTGCTAAATTCACTGTGTAAAGGAATCGTTTGCGATAAAACACATACAAAAGTATCTATGTATTGTAATGTGAGAAAAAAAAATCGGCCCGGAACCTCGACTTCCCAACATTCTCGTAATATGTTTGGGGATTAAACCTCTCCACCCCGCGGGGGGTTTTTATTTTCGATCTCCTTTATCCGCCCCGTGGACATACGTGCCCGAGCGTAGGTGTGTCACCACCTCATACACTATTTTTATTCTACAAGCGCGAAAACTCATTCAAGATTAAAATAGTGATAGGTTTCCATTGCTTAAATACATAGGAAAACATGTTGAGAAAACAATACCTAATACCTTTTGTATGTCTCTTTGGCAGTGGACAGTCACACCCACTCACGCACATTTTTAAGTCAGATGGAAGAACACTCAATGTTTATCTCTTTCACAAAAATTAATCCAAATATTTCTAAGAAAAGCAGTTCTAACAGTTAAACTGTTTAGTTAAAACTGTACGTCTGTAGCGGACTTAATGAAAATTTAACGCAATCAATCTGTACAGTCATTTCAACACTCGAAGAGGATGGAATGTTATAAAGGATCGCTTTGTTTCAAACTAAAGATGTTCTCTAAGCAAAAGTGTCAGGTGTCGTAAGATTTGCACGATACGTAAAAGGTTATTGCAATCATTTTAATACACAGCACCCATTACAACATGCAAATTGTATTTGTCAAATGTAAAATGTCGTTTAAAAGCAAACTAGAGAACAATGTTTTACGACGGTGAATGTCCACACATAGGTAACTTATTTAGTCATCCTTTAAAATCGTATAAGGAGATATAACGGCAACGAGGCGAATGTTGGCGGAAGCTGCACTTTGTATCACGAACCTCTTTGCTATTAAATTAATGGGCAAGTGTATCTACAAATTGAACGCAGATTTATCGACGCCATTTTATTTTACCTGGTGTCATCATTTTATAAAGTTGTCACACGTATTATCTTATCCTATTGGGTAGACTAATAGCATCAAATTAATAATACAGTCTTGTTATTTTTTACTTGATCGAAAACTGGATTTTACACGTGTATTGTTTCGTTTTGTGAGAGTTATAAATTGTGTAAGAATTAATGGATTTGCTTAGTTTTAAGTGATTTTGTAATATTAAATCGTTAAGTTGTTATGGTTGGCGTGGCGTGTATTGGATAGATTACCCTTGTGAAGCGGGCCGTGTATCAATATTGGGCGAGACGGCCGCGGCCTGGAGTTCGAGTAAGGTCACATCACGTGGGGTAACAATGGAGCGCTAACCGAATGATTGTATGACCGATACATGAAAGCTTTCCACTATGGCATTTTTAAAGGTCACTGATAATTTGATAGCGATAAGTTGTTTTAAACTTTGTTTAGATTAATTTCATGGTATTTAAATTTCATATTACATAATTACTTAGTTTTTTTCCTATTAGTAAGTTAGTCTTACGAAGATCTTTAGGATTTTTAACTTTCGAGTTTCTCTTTTAATTCATGAATTGTCTTGGAATAATTCCTTTAACAATTACTGTATTCATACTCGTAGATTATAATTTTAGTTAGTACAAAAATATTTACCGCTAGACTACACAAATCAGAGAGTAAAGCACGTCCTCGCGGAGCCGGACAAGATAACAGCCGCCCAAGCTGAGATACAAGTAATCAGTGAACAAACAACATACCGTCCTCGTCGGAAAGGTCGGCAAACATATTCATACAACCACAATGCAAGCGGGAAGACCCCACTTATTAGAAGGTAGTGTTTCTTCCGTACTATCCAACGTCAAAACTTGATAACAAAACCATTAATTAACCAGTGTTAATTCTAGATTATTATAGACGATATGATTATATTTCCTTAAATTAATGTTTATGATGATAAGAGTAAACTCTCTTAAAAGCTTCTAAACTTAAGATAACTGATTATAAGCTTTAAGCACTGTGAAGATTTTGTAGAGGCTAAAGAAATAGTTCACACACTATGTAAATATTATATTTTTTCACTTTTATTACTGCAATGAAATGTATTCTTGTAGTAGATAATCTAAGTGACATAGCACAAGTATGTACATATATTACAAAATTTGTATTCATTACGTATAACTTCATTGAGCAAACGAAGTTAAAGCTTCAATAGAGGCCGGTGTAGTAACTCGACAGTCACTTTGAATGTCAGTAGAAATATTCAAGTAGATCGATCAGTGGCCCAGAAGACGGCAAAATATGGCATTGTTAAAACAGGCGTTGCTTTTCTCATGTATTCAGCCTTTCACTTAGCTATTACCAAACGACGTTCTGACAGAAACTATTTGTTTTACCGCTAGTTTTGATTATTTTGAACCTTATTTCGTTTCATTTAGAAGGTTTTTTGGTTATTCTATTCGCAGATTGAGTATGTTGGAAGATGTTCGAATTATCGTTGTTGGCCATGCGTGGAAGTCATTTGTATGTATGTAGATTAGAGGTCATCTTACCGTAGTATAGAGAGTTCCACATTATTTTTGTGAGGCATTTAAAAGATGTCTATAGCGATGTAAATTGCCTTTCATTCAATTAATTGTATTGCTGTTTGTCTTTTTTTATTTCACGGTCATTGTGCAAAACGTTAGCTGAGATTAGGTTCCCACAGTTCATTAGGTATCTAGAATGTGACACGAAATTATTTCTTCTAATCAGAACCACAGTAAAAGTCCTATAAACATGGGAGATTGTAAGAGGTTTAGCTTTATTTTGTAGAACACCACTAAGGTCATTAAAAGTCACAAATATTGTTATCATAAACCGGTATTTGGAAATCAAGTTAAGCTTGAATCAATTACTATCTGATCTGAAGTAGATACACGTAGCTGTTAAGCTAATAGGAATAGTAATAAGCCAATTATCTAAATACGTGCGAAAACATGAAATCCACGTTTACCTGGTGGGCGACGGGGCGACGTTAATAAATGGTCGTTTTTATTCTGCGCCTGCGCACCGGATACGTACGACGCGGTTCCTGTGAGAATGTCGAACCCGATTTTTTTTTTACCCTCCAAAAAGCGGATGTCCTTCGTTCGACCGGTTATGAAAGGTGTCGAACATATGTCTGCATCATTTTCGAACCGATTATGCTTTCGATTCAAATGCATTTCTCGATTAATTGAATTTTGTGCTCGCCGGTGGGACTTCGTTAGTTTTATGCTGAATTTGCATTTACAAGCACTGTAAATGTAATTGTTGGGACATCACAAATTTTTAAAGACATTTTTTTATTGTATTAATTGTGTATCGTCAGATCAATCCCCACTCTGATTTGATTATTTTAATTAGAGTGTTTAAGGGAAATTTAAGTATATTCAACGGAAATAAGAGTGTCAAACAGAATCTGTAGATACTAAAGGATGGTGTAAGTACATACCTGGATTGCTAAAGATCTTTGGGTGAGAAATAGTCGAGTGGCTTGAAAGGTTCGTGAAAAATCCGTGACCGCGGCTTACCTTTCTGAGTGATATTTATTTTTTGAGAAAGCAAGGTCCAATAGGTGCTTGAACAGCGTTGGTCGTTTTCAAAATGTGCTTGCAAAGTTGTACATTACTTCCTATTTGTAAACGCCACATGGATTTTTAACTTTTAGTAAATATATCCTAAGAATCAACAGGTCTTTTTAAATATGAATATTATTGTGATATTAAATTTAGTTTTTACAATCTTTAGTCAACAATTACAAGTATTAAATGTTTCCATAATATTCAAACGATAAATATTACATACAAATGCTATTAAATACTGTCATAAAATAGTAACAATTTATTGTTTCCTCTTTAAATGAATGCTTTGCAAGTTATTACCTTTAAACAAAGTCAAGAGCGAACATTGACGACGCATTGCAGGGACTGATGTAGTTTTAGGCGAGTGTTTAGCTTAGAGCAGCTGTCTTTTTACAGTCATTTATAATCACCTGCCGATAATTCGCAGTGTCGACTTACTTGATGTTTTATTTTGTCTCTGCACTTGGAAG
This sequence comes from Papilio memnon, assembly GCA_003118335.3. Taxonomy (NCBI): domain Eukaryota; kingdom Metazoa; phylum Arthropoda; class Insecta; order Lepidoptera; family Papilionidae; genus Papilio; species Papilio memnon. The sequence goes on along the minus strand of LD700007.1, from coordinate 3,421,472 downwards.
TGTCCATTGCTTGCCGTCAAATCTCTCTTAAAAAATATATTATTCTAGTTGAGAAAAACAGGTAAGTAGTAATGTTATTTACAAAGTATATCTATCAATATTATAATTGCAATTCATAAATGATCCAATGCGAAGGATAGTACAGGCTGTAGTCTAAAAATAGTCATGTATTAAAATGACAAATGATACAATGTATGGTATAAATACCATAAAAGTTGTCTCTTGATCAAAATAAGTAATAAAAGTATCAATTTAATTCAGTAACCAGCAGGATAATGCGATGGAGAAGTATGCGGTGTTAAAATAGAACTGTGCCAGTATAAAAATAGGTCAGGTAAAAAGGTGGGCGCAGCCGCGGCCGCTGGTAGACAAAAGGTGTTCGCGCCACGTGCGCCGCGTCGGCAGATGTCGCGTTGTTGACGACGTGCTGCGACCATGATCACCTTAAAAAAATACGGACTATTTAAGAGTCACCGTATAAGCACTAGTTCTACGCCATACATAAAATTACGCGAAATACGACTTATTTAGCAAAACTAAAAATGGGGTCTTCCAAAAAGTATTTAATTGCTAGGCATTATTTTACCCAACCTGGATTTCAACTAAACTATTAGAAATAGTAGGTGTAAATGTTGATGATTGTTTGATGTCAATAGTCGAAATAACTTGGTTGTAGAATAAAGGAAGTTGGATGAAACATGCCCGGAGTCAAACGAAACAACTACGGGTACAAAAGTACTCGACTGCAAAAAAGTTGAAGAATTAAGAAGTACAGAAAAGCACTTCGTAATTAGCTAGCTCTATCGTTCCATGTTTCATACCTAATCATGTAAATTGACATTGAAATAGAAGGAAATTTCTATGTTGTCCGTTAAAGTCTCATAAATCTCCTAATATTTGGTACCCCTAATGGTCCTGCGCCCGCACGATATAATTGACGGCGTGCTCATTTATTAATATGACCAGAACTATTTTTAAAACAAATGCATCGCAATGGCACATTTATTCTTTGTTCTGTTTCCAAGCTAATTTTTATAAATACACTAGACTCCGCCCGCGTTGAATTAACAAAAACAAAAGTGAGTAGCCTATGGGTTCTTCCAGACTATCTTCTACATCTGTAGCAAATTTGTTCGTAATCCGTTCAGCCGTTTAGGCTACAAACTCTAACAAACATACATCCATCCATCTAAATTTTCACATTTATAATATTAGTATGATAGCTTCATATTATTTTTCAATATAACTTTTTTAAGTTATTCTTCAATAGATCAGTTTATGCTTTCATTGTTCTATGTAGTCAGACAACAGAGATCATGTAATTAGTAGAAGCAAATATTATACATAACAGTATACTCATATATGCAGCCGTTCAATTACGAGCAACAGCTTCGAGACAAGCGTGATGTAATCGAGAGCTATGATTTAATTTATCACGAGAGACGACTGCGAGTTATGACTTGAGAAGAACTACTACTAATGCTATTGTTTGTGATTTGATGTAGCATATCGAGATGTTTTTAACATATTTTAAAAGTCTTAAAGATGAAAATAAAATTAACCATTTGCTCAAGTATCTGTAAGTTATGAAACTTGGTTTGTATCAACTCCAGATTCACATCAAAATATTTGACAAGAACAAGCTACAAATCAGACTTTCTTAGTCTTATAATTATACACTCTATGCAGTGTAGCAATTCGATCAAGTGCAATACGGCTAAATTCCAGTGGCATGCCGCGGGTACGGCATTGTTCTATTAAGAGCAGCCCGCAGCACCGGACGTATAACACATCTTACCCTCATTTGCATGGAAATGAGATCGGAGATTCTCGACGCGGCCCTCTGTCTTGCGACGCCTCCTTTGCTTAATTACAATGACGACATGCAGTCGTGTCGCTTCCGACTAAATCCCAATCAAGTATTTTGACTAGAAAAATTATAACGCAAGTAACAGTCACTATTGCATGAATATTCTTCCCATAATTATTACCTCCCTGTCCTTGAACCACTCTCTCTACGTCAACGTTACAAGATTTTGTTGTTCAGATATTAAAGTATTTCTACTTAATATCTGTTTAGATTTTGATATAATAGTTTTAATGTTTATGATCTATTTCTGAATTGTATTCTATGTATTAATATTTGTGCTGATCAACCTGTTTAATGTTAATTCCTATTTATAAATTTCCATATTCCACAATATTCATTATATTTATTTTCTGGCTAACGTCCCCAACCGCAGCCCTACTACATAACATATCCTACTAATAACAGATTACAGTCGTACAATTTAATTGGATAATATTCAATGCGTTGTGTTAGCTATCCATATCGAGGTTTATTGTTTTCAAGCTTTCAGCTAATTAACGGGAGCACCACGGTACAATGAGGGGCAGCGATATAATTACAGTTTATGCAGTCAACACACATTTGCATCAGTGTTTCGAGGCACGTGTTCGCCCCTACTCCTGGCCCTTACTCCCCAGCAGTCTCACCCCCACAGCCTTCACCCCCCACCCGGTCTATACGAACACCATAACAGTAATTAGGATATGCTTAGGCATAATAGATGCAGTCATAAACTAGTTTCTGTGTAGTTTACCTATACGCTTGGCGCGACGTTTGATCTAATTGTGAATTAATATTGTGTTATGAAACAGAATATTGTATTAGCTAGCTATATTAGTTAGTTTCTCGTCATTGTGGTACTAAG
>LD700007.1:3408268-3418737 GCA_003118335.3 Papilio memnon | reverse complement strand
TAGAATTGTTCACAATATTATAAGTTAGAACGAACAGCGGGAGACTAAAATGAAAGTCTTGTCGTAATCTATTAGCGCTTGGTTTGAACGACATTAGGTCAAAAATTAACAAAATATAGTCTTTCCTTTGTACATTGTAAAAAAAAATACCTAAAATGTTATTCTTCTATTTGATTTGTTAAACCAAATTTCGATAAAAAAAAGTCTATCAAAGTGCAGTACAGATTTAGACTGTGCTAATTTGGGTCATTTTTATCTGAATAACTTCCAATATAGTTATTATAAACGCAGAGTATCTTAAAATATACAGCGATCTTCTTATTTGTATCACAATGTTGTTTAAAGTATCAATTGAGAAGTTCAAAGGGAGCCATTGCGAGGTAAAGCCTGCGCAAAATCAGGAATGCTGGACGTCGCCTACCGACCGGTTTGCACTAACGCACTTGCACTATTTGCGCACACGCCCACTTATCAGCTAGATTTGTATGGGTTTATCCTTGTGAATATACTAGGGTCACATAAGTCTAACATAAGCTTTGACTCTGGCACAATAATAAATCATTTGATACTCGTAATTTGCTTGCAAATTATTGAATAAACATCCATATATTCCATAACTGGATGTTTGAACATGCAGTATATCGGCTGTTTTGAATAATGTGTGTAACATTATACAAATTGTTGTTCTTTATGCAATGGTAGTAAATAATCGTGTTGTACTTTGATGTAGTTTTTGTAACTTATAACAACCGTGGTCATAAAAATTGTTCAATTATTTACTGTTTATGGCGAGAATAGATAAATATGTGTTTATATCTTCCAGTAAGTATTGTAAATGAAGAGGATTAGTGTAGTTTTTTCAGGGGCCCTTTGTTATTCTCATCGTCTTTATGATTATGAAAGGCTATTATAACTTCAAAGCCTTCAGATTGGTTCATTATGTTTGCGTCAGTTTATGCATATTAATTACTACAATGACGCAAGCTTGATTGCAATAAACCTTAGAAGAATGACGTCATTAATCGCTTACTCTGAGCTTTTGACTCAATGAACCTCGCATGTTTCTAAGTCATATATCTCCGCAAAAGCTCGTCAGAGCTGTTTTTTGATATTGAATTTTGATAATAGCTTAGCTGTTGATTTGTCTTTTAGTTTATTGATTTCGTTACATTAATTTGTTAATATTATAGTTAAATAAATAAAGATTGTGGACATCAAAGAAGTAAATTTCGCTCCAGATAAAACCTTTCTTCAGATAAAATGATTGAATTTTGAAATTATATTCATTTGATTATTTAAATCAGAAGAATTGCTCAAATCTTAGTCACATTGTAATACATAGTAATGAAATAATGTGACGGCATAGTATTGTATTGGTCGGCTCTAAGCGGTCATAATAGTGATAGACTCATTAGCAAGTAAATACACGCTCAATGTCCGTGCTTGCGAGATTCGCACGAGGACAGAGTAATAGACAGTACGGTATTGCTATCGTTTAACCGCACACTTACTGATAAATTATTACATGCAAACAATAGCAGTACTGTTCTATCATTCTGCTCTGCATCATGAGCTGCCGTCGTGTGAAACTAGCATTATGTAAATTGATCCCAGACTCCCTTCATCCTATAGATGTATTGTTATGTTCGGCTAAATGTCACATTAACAAAGGACGCCTGTATTGCGTATACTGCGGTGGTATGCTGTTTAACATACATTTTACGCACTCGCCGTGTATGCGTCGTGCAATTAGTTATTGATTAATTACAGTCAAGTTATTTCTGCCAATACTTTGTACGGCAATGTAAAATGATTAACGGTATATTTAAGCATACCTTCGATTACTAAATTGTTTAGATTGTAGAGTGATGCCTCAGGCAGATTAGTTAGTACAATTCTTGTCATGCTATTTGTAAATTTTATTATTATATAGTTAACATCGACAATCGGATCTTTGGAATTTCTAAATATAATAATCTAGTACGTACCTAATTGGTATCTTTGTTCATTAAGACCCAGGAGCTATTTTAATAAAACCAATTTATTAAAAAGTTGTTAAATAAGGTAATGAAGTTGTAAAATTGATAACGTTACATTTTTCATAAACTCCGTACTGAAGTAATCGCTTTACTTGGTCCAGATCATTTTAGATGCCGGCACGGGAGCAGGCAACAGGGATAGACGATTTTAAATGCAACTGGTTCGAAAAAGACAACATTTCATGACTAACATTCTAAAGTGAAGTAAGTGATGCCAGCGGTTAAGCTAAAAAGATCAACAAAGCTATATAAACAAGGTTCAATTTCTAATAATCAAAAGAATAGATACTGTTGTTCAGATTAAAACCTGTACACAGGCTATACATTTTTATTTGCAGCAAGAAGGAGAAAGGCATATTTGATGGCTTAACGCCAGAGAGGGATAATACTATTCAGCATTTATATTCTGGGTACGTGTAAGTTTCAGGCAACGGTCGCCGTGAAACTCGTAAATGGGAAAAAAGCAACAACGGAGAACTCAACCGCCTCTAGAGAAGGGGCTTTTGCGGAAATATGTAAACATTAATGATGATTAAACTATAAAGTGTACTAAATATGACTTTCAAATCACAAACAACACGCCTTAATAAAATAGCTTAGAAATTAACAGACAAAAACTTCATCAAATACAAATAAACAAGATGTTTTAAAGTTAAATGAATAAAGGAAAAGACAAATTGATTGTAGGTACATTTGTATGTTTTACAATAAACAGTATCAGAAAAAAATCGTTGGAACCAAAAACAAGGCGTCAGTTATTTATTCACGACATTGATGAGTCAACTCAGCCAAGTAACTACCTGACCGCAAATTAATAAATCGGCTCACGTCTGATAAGTGTCACGCGTGAAGTAAGAACTATATCTGCCGCAATGACAAGCCATTGTCGTGTACACCCGGCCACACAGTGTGCGACTTGTGAGCGACGGCGAAGGTAATTCGTACCGATTAACCAATATATGAGATCTCAGTATGAGTGTTTCATTCAATGTCAGCCACTGCGTCGACTACCGTACGCATCTTCAAGACAATAACAATTACTTGCATACTTCATTGTCGTAGTCACCTTCGTAATTACTTTAATACCAGCTCGACGTCCCTCGATACATATTGCTCTGATTTAAAAATACATTCCTTTGTGTTGTGTTTACTCAGACGCTGTCGGGAATTTAAATGAATCGTTATCGACACACCGATCGCTTCCCATCCCTAGCTACCCGTCATCACAGCACGAGCCTCGCTGATATTTCCACGTAGATTTCACTCCGTAAAACCTTTCCCGTTTATTTTTATATACATTTTGGTTGGCACATCTCTCTTTATTCACGATCACTTCAATATTGCGCGTGAAGTTTCTCAGTCTGCGAATATTATAACATTTTATTTTTGGTTCAATTGCGATGTTAAGTTGTGAAAATAAATTTGACTAGACGAAATTTTGTTAATTAATGGAATGTTTCATTTTATTTTACCTTTTTTTGCAATTGAAACCAGCGTTTTCACATGAAACAGTTTCCATTTTCAGATTTACTATGACTATATTGTACCTTAGTAAATATTTTGTTAGACTGCTTTAGCTGATACTGGGAACTAAAGATTCGTATTTATTCATTTTATAAATGTCAATATTCCATGAATCCAAGCTTTGAATTAACACTAAACGCGAAGCCAAACAACTGTTAGTTCACATAATTGCTTGCCCAAGTCTTACATAACACGATGCACTGGTTTCGTCAACGAAGCGACCGCCAGCTAACTTATTATGTAAAGAGAAAGCTTCTCTTTACAATAAGTTACCTGTGCACCGTAGTCGGTGCGCCGCGCCGACGAATGTTTAATTTGTGTACACCAACAAGATTTCTCTAGTTATTAGATATTAAACATAAAATTTTAAATATCCGTAATTCAGTAAGAAATGATAAACAAAAACAGTTCGACTATAATTATCGGCGTGTTAATGTGACAAGAATAAATGAAAAATCGGAAAGCTTAAAATTTTGATTTTTTGTTATTTTGTACAAATAACTGCCCTCGAGCAGTTTAACACAGTTAACCTCTATATCATAAAATTGAAAACATACTTTCAAATCAATTGAGAATTAATAACATAATTATGTTTTATTGTGCCTGTTGTGACTACAAGTTACACAGCATTGATGGCTAGGTCACACAGCGACATCGCACGCAAGGCTAAACCTGAGTGACAAATATTAAATGAAATTGTTTATTTTGATGACAAGGCTTTGATTTTTTTTACACGCTCTTAGATGAAAAAATAACGTTAAAAATTGTTTATATTTTAAGTAATTTTTAACACGTTCCATCCCACTCCTTTTTATATTAAGTACACGCCTAGAACAAGGCACTTTACGTAAGTTTTCCATGCTACAATCTCATGTTCATATTCGTGTGTTTATTAGTAATGTTAAGAACGTATTCTAATTGGTTTTCTAACAAGCTGCTACCAGTTCCTTCATTATTGTACGTGTAAACTAACACATTGTTGTCGGCTGATGTTGACCTCTGTACGTTACAGGTTTAATATAAAATCATAAACTGCGCCCAATTAGGAGTTACGTAATCGTAACAAAGTATTTAATTGGATATATCGATTTGTAACATTATTATTGGGTAACGTAGCTTCGAAAAGCTTTATGCGTGGTATTAAAAATTATCGATGTTTTGTAGATATTACAGTTGCGAAAAGTATGTGCAAAAATGCGAGATTTCTTAGTAAATCTAAATTGAGAAGTGCTTTTAAGATAATTAAATCTAGGTGGAATATTCTTAGAACTCATTTTGATAGTATAAGTGTGTGTAAGAGGAGAGGTCGCTAATACTGTGCGAGTGTAAGGGTGAACGCATATTGACGCGGGAGGGCGGCGGACGGTCGCAGGCGCGGCCAGTGCGGCGTTTATCGACGCAGCCGCGACCGACCTATGTATGCCGATTAAGGAATATCTCTCTAGAGCTGTAGATACTTTACAATTATTGAAATCTTTATTACCTGATTTTTTATTGATTGCATACACAGATTTTGCTAGACTGGCATTTATAACTTTAGAGATTAAGCCGCGGCATTGTAGAATACAGATTTTAAATATTTTTTGTTTACTTTGACAGATAAATAAATGCGTTTTTGGGTTTTGTATATAAAAATATCATAAAATAATCAACACATTTTACGTCTTCAATTGTGTTTTACCAGTAGATATTTTCTTATGTTAAAATTAAAAGACAAATAAAATGATTGTCACATCAAAACCTACGCTAGAGAACTCAGCTCTTAAAGTGTACGTGTGGACAGATCTCGGTCCGATAGCGGGCGAGATGTCGACTGCACTGTCGCAGCCTTTCTAACCCCGCTCCCCCCTCGGGTGTCATTGAACGTCTTGAGGACTGGCTCATAGCAACTTTAATAAAGAATGCAAAACGCAACACGAGACAAAGAACCCAGTAATGTATATAAAATTGCTGATATACTAACAAATGTGCTATAAATTGTAGCTAAAACTTAAACTGTAGAATTCATTGTAATGCAGGGTATTTTTAATATTAAATGAATAGTTAAGAGGTAAAAATGTAACGGTCAATATGGTTGTGATGTCTCATGAGGCGGTGAATGATAATTTCACCTGACCTCTGATAGTTCATTGACTGCTGCATAGTGGTATACGCATGTCTAACTTATTAGGCGGTGCAAGTTACAAACTTAATATACTTATGGTAAAAAAAAACATCTTGAAAAATCGCTTATACTGCGATAGATTTATTTATCTGACCCGTATCGTTGCAGTGTATATCAATTTATCATATCGCAAGTAAATTTGTTAAAATATTAATTTCAATGAAAGATTACACGATTTTTACCTTTTTATGATCCTCTCTAGTATATCTTTAATCAAGATAATCAAATTGTATATTAGTTATTATACAATTTTTTGTTTCTTCTCTTAATTAACATACGCTTGTTGATCAAGGCTTCAACCACCATTAGTTAGTATGATCCTACTGTGTAAGTGTTTCGATGTAAAAGCGAGATGTAGAAACAAGGAGGAAATTTATCTCGAGGCGTGGGCGGGCATAGCTAAGTGTTAGCCGAGAGCTTATTACAGCTATCTTGTGAGCGGGAAATCATTTGTCTTAACTAAATCAATGATTATACACATACAAACACTTCATATGGACGTTTGATAGCCTAATTATAATAAAATGTAGTTATTGTGGGTTTTCACTAATTTTATGATTGCTGCTAATACCATACAATATGTATTCACTAAATATGCTTTTAATTTTATCCGTTAAAAATAATTCAAAAAGTTGTATTCCTAAAGGAGCAAAGGATACTTCTCGTGGATAAAGTTTTGCAAACACTGAAAGGTACCATAGGACCAAATTCACAATCCAACTATTGTGTAATAAAATATTAAATAACTAGATTTTACAGTAGGAAATGCTAGTAATTATAACAATGGAAAATAATTCCAATCAAGATAGCGTAGTATGTTAACGTCGAATACAGTAATAACAGTTTTTTAGATTAATCAAGTTAGTGCGTTGTTACTGCCGAGAGAATCAATACCCATAATAGGTTAATATCGTTAAGTGTGCGCATCGACCCAGTATCGTAACTATTGAAGGACTGCTCTATGGCAGTTTATACGTATCAAGTTTAACCTTTCTGATAACATGAATAGTATTAAATTTTCTAATCATGCAAGATCTATTATTTCTTTTATTTTTAGCTAGATAATTCAAATAAACATGACTGATAACCTAACTTCGCAATATGCAAAAGTATGATTGAAGTTGCAGTTCGGTCACTGATTTTGAAGATTGTTAAAATGATTGGATAAATGTACTACATACATAGTTGTCGTTCGGAGTGCAACAATAAAACAAAGATGCTCGTAGGTTCTAAAAAAGTGAAATGAGATCTTAATATAAAAATATGCAAATTAAGCAATAAAGTAAATACTTATTTGAAGTCTATTTTAAGTTATATTGAAGTCTATTTTAAGATTGTTTGTATAAGGTAAATGTACGGAATGTAAAATCACCATAAATACATACTATTCGTATTGGCGCCCAGTGCAACTTTTCAAACGATTTCAACCAAGTTGGGATGTTTGAAAGATTTTAAACATTCTTCAAATTCAAGTAGCTTACGATTGAGTAAATGAAACAGGTGTATTTTTGTACTCAATTTCCAGATTTCAAACATTTCACTTTTACAATAACCGTAACTAAAAAGGTTATATTAATTAAAAAAAACTTCCTTTAGTCTCATCTAGCACAATCATCAGATACAAAATCTCCCAATGCGGGAACTCAAAATATTTTAAATTGTAAATGCTCATACGTATATCAAGTACGTTAAAACAGCTAAACCTGCACACGTTGGTGCATTTAGGTCCTCATATCGTGTTAGAACCGGACAGAGCCTACCACCGACTGACCAAAGCAAAGGACGTTCCACAGATCTACGAATACAAATGACTTGTTACTTTTCTTTACATAATAATTATGTAACTTTATTCAAATTTTATATGAAATCGTATTGAAGTTTCACTTTTAATTACGTAAAATAACTTAAACCCAACTTAGTCGAATTAAAGCTTTCTCTTCTATTAAAGCAGTTTTCCTTTCCATTATAAGTTGGCTGCACATATGATAGTAAAATAGTGATCGTCCCCAGATCAACGAACATGTAATTAACGTCTAGCATTTGATGTGCAGGTACGTATTTATAATTATTATATGTTACATGCGCTAAACAGCAATCGATCGACTGCAGGGCCGGACTGACAGTGCAATTATCACGAGCACTTAGCATGCTCCTCGTATGTCATATTGTGAAACCCTTTGCACATCTTAATGTATCTTATACGCAGACAAGAAATATAGATTTACATATTTAAAGCAGTTTTACACACTCACATTGTACTCAGGTTATTGCGGTTATTTTTAATGTAAAAAATGGTGAGTATATTTTAGCACAGCAGTACAATTAGACCTTTATACCTAAAGCATGTTAAATTCGTTGGTCATTTCTATGCGTTTCTTAGTTCTGTGCGGAGTCATTTGTGTTTGTGTTCCTGTGGAGAGTTTACGAGCGTTGTCCTATCGTGCACTCCGCAGCCAGCGAAGATTCTAGATTCAGAACATTGGATATTTTCCTCTCAATAGTGTGCAAGTCTAGCGATTCTCAAACTTTTACGAATATCTATACAAAATAAGTAATTGCAACTATTTTTAAAATTAAAGTTTCAAATGACATTCTTAGTTTGTACAATAATAATATTTCTTGTAAAACGGTTCTAAATTTCTGTTTTGTATGTACAAATATTGTAATAAAAATTTAAATCAGTTCTTTTCTCCAAAGTTTCTTAATTCGAAATAATTTTTGTTAATTTTTCATACTTCTGTGATCATCATCATCATTCGTCATGTAGTTTTTGTTTTTTTTTTCGTTTTTCGAATAAATTTATCATTTGTAGCATAACATATTTAGAGCCGCTGCCCTGGCTACTTTATGTCTCACAGTCCGTGAGTTCCGCAGTCGTAAACCGCGGCCTATCGCTGATATGCCATTATTATTCAATTTGCTATTCTATAATTCATTGTTTATGTTTTCAATTAATTTCCATACCATGTGTGATAAATGGTTGTGATTAGTTATACCAGAGAACGAACTTGATTTAAGTGTAAAACATAGCGAGGCTTACCATAAAAATTTAAACAGTGTATCCAATAGATTATAATTTAACCCTTAAATGTCTGATTTTTTTTAAATCAACAGTACACTTTACTGTGTTTACTAATGGGAAAAATAGTAAAAAAAAAAACGAAATTTTAATGTTATATATTGTCCTTCCAACTTTTTGTCGATAACAACATTTTCGTGATAGGCTTCTTTTCTAACATGTAAACAGCCTAATATTATAATATCTAAAATAAAATCGGTTGTAGGTGCCCAATGCTATTCATAATCAGGTATTGAATTTGAAACTTCAGGTATTTAAGGGTTAAATATACATCGACTCTTAGAGCGTGGAGATGCGCACACTACTCGATTTTTAGTTGTGTAACTAAACAGTTGAATGGGCTGCCAAACAATCGACAATCTCACAACAGTTGTGCCATAGTTTAGTCAAAGGTGTGCGCCGGCTCTTACTGTGACTCGAGACCGGCGCGGATTTTTGACAAATCGTGGCTATTGCAATATTATTAGGTATGCGTAAATTGCGAAATGTTATCTTGAACATTCTTATTTTTTACTAATATTATAAATGGATGTTTGTTAGAGTTTGTATCCTAAACCGCTGAACGAATCTCTAAAAATTGGGAATGTAGAAAATTGTCTGGAAGAACACATAGGCTACTTATTTTTGTTTTTTATTGTTAATTCCGCGCGGACGGAATCGCGGACAAGAGCTAGTAAATGATAAGTGACACATATTTATGGTGAAATACTATTACCACGTTGATGCCTAATATCAATTAGCGTCGGTAAAAAGTAAAAAAAACTCAGGCTTTAAGAAAAACAGTTGATATAAGCAAAGAAAAGTTATAGAGAAACTGGAAAATATTATTTCTTAAGTTCCTTATAAACGTTTTATATCAATAGATAACTTCAAAGTTATAATTGGTATCATAAAATTGAATAATAAACGACAAAATTAATTCAGTCGGTAGTTTTGTTTCATAACATTGATAGTAGTAGTTATTATAACTTATATATGAATTAAGATATTTTATTGTCCATAAATAACCAGCTGGATGATTTACATCTCAATTAATTAATGGTTTGCATTAGCAATAATTTAAATATAGTTGAATTTATTTACAATAATATCATCATCAATAATTCCGTGGTGATTTATGATGTACACCTACTTGTATATTGTGATGCCTTTCGTCAAATTTAGCGCCGTATCGTTTAAGTGAGATATCACACGATGGGTGGTCTATTCAATATTAAACTAACATGCAATCTTCAAAATTACTCATTATATTGGTATATTGTTTGATATTCTTCAATGTTTTTAAATTAAATATGATGTTTAAGATTTAGATTTTTTCTGATTTAATAATGTTCTGATCAAATAAAAAAACAAATCCATTTATTTTTAACTAAATTTAAAAAGAAGAAATCTGCATTTGTATCAAAATAATAAACAAGGTTAGGTACAGTCGCGGAAATCGGCGGTGTCCCACTTTAGAAAAATAGTCCTGTTTTTTTCAAAAAGGCAATAAAAAGCAATTATCCGCTTACTGACCGACCTTTTTTCATACAGAGATATTTAAAAGCTGCGCTCCTATTGGCTATTGTTCGGCGTCGTCGTCTCAATTTCAAACGACTGTATCGCCGAGAGATTCGCCGACTGTACTTATTGACTTAACATTTGTCTCTGTAAAATATTAAGA
>LD700007.1:3374671-3402815 GCA_003118335.3 Papilio memnon | reverse complement strand
AACAGCTAGTATAAAATAAAATTTAGCAAATTACGAAATTTAAATTTGCGTGTCCTAAACGTTTCTTGTGAATCGGAAAATTTGGCACATAACAGCGAAGGTGACACTGCACATTTGTAACAGTGCTTCACATTCAGAATGTCTCTAGCAAAACGATTCGTTATAGTTACGTGTTCGTTCTAATCGTTTATTTTCTGATAATTGTTAAATTAGTGGTATCCACTAACAAAGGATACCAAGCAGCGGTTCTAGCTTTACTATTGTCCTGGGTGAGATTTTATCATGACTAGGAGGGGAGGGGGAGTTCAGAGTACTAGAGTAATTCGTGGACCTGTGGCGCTCCATTCTGTCAGGTATCCTGGGTGTTTTCTTACCACCAACTCTGTTGCCAACCTTTGTTAGGATGCATAGCAACTTGAACTTTCGACATAACTCGAAATATAAAAAGGTTAAGTAATCTTGTATTTACTTTAGCGACGATTTCAAAAGCAATATGTTCTTTAAGTTGAGAATTAATATACTTTTTGATGACTACAACAAACTAGGGATTTGTTAAACTGAATCTTTCACAAATTAATACTGCCTAATTCGTTGAATAATCTTACCAATATTATAAGATACGAAAGTTTAGATGGATGGATGTTTGTTAGAGTTTGTAACCTAAACTGCTTATCGTTCACGATGATATTTGGCATCGATGTAGATGATAGTCTGAAGGAACACATAGACTACTTGCTTTTGTTTTTTTTAATTCCACGCGGACGGACTCGCGGGTGAAATCTACTTTTACATGTTACAACATTATTTTGTACTTTTATTAAAGAAATATGTAGTAATACTAGCAATATTTACACTTAATAATGATTTATCATATTAAAAATGTATCTGTTCTTAAACGCTTACATTTTTGATGCTGAGCCAAGATTATAAATTATGTTTCACATAAAGATATATGTCGGGTCGTGATCCCACCAATTTAGAGATATCACGGATATTGCACTCAAAAGTTACGAGATGATATAGTTTGGACTTTTATCTCCGATGCCTAACATTGTCGTAAGCTAACTCCGTCTGGCCCAACGCCAACTTCGAATCGCTTCCACCTTTCACACGGATCTCATTATTTTCACCAATAATGTCCCAAAACTACGAAAACACCACGAATGTTATCATTATTAAGGATAAAATAAATTCACCTTTCAGTTGGCATGTAGAGAAAAACATTGTTTTCCAAAGGATTCAATGTTGTGTCAATGACAAGGATGTTTAATAAATAAATACACCTTTTTATGTGAATACTTGTGTTTCTTACATACAAATGCTTCAAATGTTTACAAATATATTAACTATTTTTACATTATCGTCAGTACCGTCTCAATACAATAAATTCTTATATAAAAGGGGATCGGCATATGTTTTTATATCATTTTTTGAATGATATTATCTTATAACATTAACCCTTACCTATTTACAGTTAACTACGGAATTAAAATTAAAAAAATTAAAAAGCTAAGCAGGCTAAGAAAAGTCTTCCCATCTCTTGGATAACTCTGAAACAAATGATTTTTTTTTTACAATAAAATAAACAATTTTTATTACATTTAATAAGGTAAAATAATAGGTAAAGTACACTAAACACACCAGAAGAGTATGTTAGTGCACGAATGTCGTAGCAAGTTTATTTCCACTGGCCCATTGCCAGCAGCCTCCGCTTGAAATTGCTTTTGCTGGAGAGCAATGATATCGCAACACTGCACAGGACGCCCGACTCACAACTACCATACGCCACGTGTATTCGGAACTCTAGAATAACATAAGAAGTTTTAACTCTAAGAGAAACTCATAATCCGAAGAGCGCATACTTCTATCCACGTTGATGTGAAGTTAGTAATATGAAATGTACAGGAATTTTTATAGTAAGACATAAAGATAATGAAATATTTTGAATTATTTTCTCAACAAACAAGTTGCTTCATTTGTTTTGTAAAACTCACATAATACCCTCCGAATAGACAAGGAATAGGATTCCACCTTAAGTTCTAATCGGTAGCTTATTTTCCCTAAAAGTCTCAAGAGTAGTTTTGTAAAACCCAGGTGTTTATCAAGGCAGGTCACGGTATTGTCTGAATCCATTTAATGACAGTACCTGGCTGCTCAGCAACACTAACATAACAAACAAAACAACAAACTCGATCCGCGCCTCATCATTACCGACCCAAATCCTAATGACCCATTTCAATGAACTCCTTTTCTTTTTCGACTCGGTTTTAATCAAATTATAGGTTGAAGACGTATTATAATATTTCAATACGTCTCAACCGATATCGTTTGAGGAATTTTACCTTTTTATTACTCGATTCCTTTTCGGTATAATTTTCGGTCTAGACAGAACAAAAACTGTTGGGTTGCTGTGTTAAATTTTAGTTTGAGAAATAGATTAATCAGTTTAAATAAATAAATAAAAATTATTCTATGTAAAGAGCAAGTGGCAACCCTAAAATTGACGTTCTCAAAGTCATTAAGATATATTTTAAATATTAATTTATAAAAAATGCGAGAATGGTAACCGTCCATAAAATGTTCTCTGCAAATGTTAAGAATGCTACGCCAGAACTTTCCACAAAAAGAATCAAAGTATGGAGTAATAGCGAATCGATTAATGAACGTCTAGACTTTTCAAGGTGAGTGTGATTTCACTTAGATTTATTTCAAAGTATCAAGGCTTAGTATTCAATGAACGAATATAAACATCTCTATACATTACTTTTTATAAATTCGATTCATCTTTTTCTTATTTTACCTACGAAAAAGTAAGTTTTTCATCGGCCGTAAAAAAGGGAGAAAAAATGGAAATCCATCATTTGTACGTAGGTGATGACTATAATAAAAAAAATATACATGTTAACCAAAATAGGTAGATGGCAAGTTTTCCTATACAGAAACTATGTTTTCAATATAAAGTTGAAAGTTGAAAACACAACAAAAATAAAATTTTAATTGAAATTAAGCTAAATCTGCTAATACCACATAATTATCTTTAAAAAAAACCGCTCAACAAATAAAGATCAACAGAATAAAAATCTCTTTATAAAGCCTTTCGGATGTGATTTGTAGGCATCTGACCTTTTCAGTTACATTCGCTATGGAAAGAGACGGAACTAAGGGTGGCGAACCACCCCGTACAGTGGGAGGCAAAAGATTAACCCAGTTTTGTTATTTGTCCACTGTTAGTCGAGTACCTATTCACAATGCGGCCTGAGTCTGCCGCGCTGGATCCTTTGCCCGTTTAACGTAATTGTAAATGATTAATGTGCCCCTAAAATGATGTAATGGCGACAAGAAATTCCAAACCAATGCTATAGTTTTGATTTATGACCTCACGGACAACAACATAATTACGTATTAGATAAATTTACCTTCTACTAGTATAAAAAGCATCTTTAATTTTCAATTCGTTGTCAATCTGTTGGAAGGTAATCAGTACTTCTGCTTTGGGGAGAGTGCCAGGGCGAAATGGTGCTAGATTGTATGTAAAATTGGTTCTCGAATAGTAAATGAAACATTCTCTTAATCTGTAATATTTAATTTAAATATTTAAACACGTCGAAATAAAACGCAAAACAATATGGAAGCTTTTTATTGCGTAATCGTCATACATATTATGTTTGAAATTCACGTAGGCATTAGTGTTGCACGTCGAAACACGAGTATGTCTTTCGCTTTAATGTTTTGCATTTTTAGGCCGTGAGTTAATGATTCGCCTCTCAAACAACCTTGACGAAAAACACGACGCGCGAAAATTGTTCTAGAAAAGTTTCTCTTCATATTTTAAAGCTTCTGACAGAGACTCAGTTTTAACAAGAAGGCAACATAAAAATCCTCTTTTTTGGACCATCGTGCTTCATAAATACGTGTACATTTAAGAATTACCTATATTTTTAAAATACATTCTAAAAGTTTAAATATGCCTATACCATATTTGTGATTGTGTGACTTCGAGTACAGAACATAATTGGGTATTGTATTCATTTACATTTTATTTGACGAATTAAGTTTAAAAATAAGGCATAGGCGTTGATCGAGGTATATCTAGAAAGGCAGCTACGATAAATATGGTCTTATTTTAAGTAGCTTTTATATATATTTTTGAGCCTGCATCCTCACATCTCATCTGGCGACATCTATGGATATCTAGAATAAACAATTATTTCAGAAGCAAATTTTAATTTTACTAAATAACGATATTAAAGTTCATACATGGTATAAATCTTAATCAAATGATATCGATTTTATTGCACTGCCTGTATTTTTTTGTCAATCAATTAATATGTAAACGCAACGCTTGTCATTTGTTTATTAACAGGATACTAAAAACTAGATCGTTAGGTCACCTGTGTCCGAATTTTATTATCCTTATAACAAGTTATAAAAATTCCATAATAAAACATTTATAATAAACCAATTAAAAAATTAAATTGTAAATGTTAGTTGTATAACATATAATAAATATTATGTTAATGAGCAAGGTCCTTACAGAAATCCTATTAATCTGGATTTTTAACGTTCTTTTAATAAGAAAATTATACAACAATTGAGTTATGAATACAAAAACTAATGTAATAATTAAAGCAAAAACAAGCGAGCGGAAAGTATTCAACTGCACTCCCGTGACCTAACCCACCGCGATTTTTAAAATCTGTATAGGGGGGGCCGAGGCGACCCCTCGCGCCTCTCAGTGGCAGACGAAGGGTTGAATGCGACGAGGGGACACAGTAGAAGAAAGCTGTTATTAAAGCGCTACAGATTACCGCCGTGCCTTTTTTACTTTGAGATGACCAGATTTCAGTTTTATACATAATAATATTCAAGGTTTTTCCTTAAAGGAAATGCAGCATTGAGTTTTACTTTTAAGTGAAACGGTAGCATCAACGATCCTATATACTACTTAAGCAGGACATCGAATTTAGTTTCGGTTACATACTTAATTTTTTTTTATCTGTAGAAATGGTGATGTAAAGGTGCATTATTCTGTGATATTAAATAAATCAAATGTGTTAAATGTAATATAATAGAAACAACTAAAGTTAATTGGTCCTCAAGGTTTAGTTTATTATAAATCTACGTAAAGTTTTAACAAACAGCTCGTTACATACTGATTTAATTAAATGTAATTTTAATCTAAATAAAACATCAAACAATAGATGCATCGGGTCAGTTGTATTCAAGTCAGTCAAGCGTCTAATTATCCAGTCAAAATCTCTCGAGTGTCCATTGAAATCGGTTGAGAGTAAAGCGTCGAAACAAATGGCAGTGCTAATATTCCTCCCGGCCAATACGCCGGGCGTAATTTAATCTTGGCGCGGCGGGGCATCCAGGAAAATCTATAAATCTGCCGCCATTAGAGCGGAGGACTCCCCGGGACTCTTATTTACTCCGGGCACAAATTCAGATGACAATGTTTTAGGGGAAGGAGCTCTGTTACTGCCCCGCGTTGCGCACTATAGGGTTGGCAGAAACGAAGTTGCGAAGATTTACAATCGTGATACAGATCTCTTTAAACTTAGAAGTATTGAATTTTATAATGCAGTACATATTTCATTTTTAGCTGAATTTTGTTCCGAAAAAGTAAGTAATATGCTTCTGATGATTTAGTAACGTAATCAAGTAACAAGAAAAGGACAATGAAACGATGAAGAGATTCTGTACGAAAGTGTAGATACTGTAAGTATTTTTTCGGTAAAAGCAAATTCCTGTAGTCATAATATATTTGTCTCCTAAAAAAATATAGATTCTTAAGAGCATTCAATTTTAAGAACATTTTTAAACTACATTCTCGATATATTATTCTTATTGCCTTTGTGGCATTAAATATTATTTCCTGTGCAACAATATGATTCTGTAATTGTAAGAAAAGAGAACCATCAGCCCTGAGTTTATCCCTCACTCCGCCCTCCGTCAATTACCAACCCTGACCGAGCCGAGGCGAGACTTATTGACGGACGCGCGGCCCGACTCTTTGTCTCTGCACCAACCTCAATTGATCCGTAATTCGATCGAAAACTTACAAAATGTCGCCACTCTTAACTGAATCTGGATATTATGGATTACTATAGTTATTTCATTTGGGGTTGTTGACGAAAAATATCAAGTAAAACGAAAAATAAGAACATTTAATTTGTGGAAATATTTTTGGTTTTTGTCGAGACTTGAGTAAATAAAATTACAAATTAACTATTAACATAAATGCTAAGACTTGTAAGTTTGTTATAACTTAATCAGATAAAAAGCAAATACAAAGGTTCTAATTACAACATTTAAACATGACTTTTCGATGAAAATCCTATAACATACTAGAATTTAATATTATTAAAAGTAGTATATAATCTCACATATTTAATATCTTAATTTGCATTGACGCGATTATGATAAAAACCGACAAAGAATAAGGATATAAATAACATTGATTCACTAAAGATGTCGGAAGGATTATTACGTATGAAAAAGTTGTAATGCAATAGATATTATAGAAATAATTTCAATCTGAACTAACGCAAATATTCCCATACACTAGACATTATCCATTCTCATTATAAATAAAAATGAACTAACTTTTAAAGACTGTGTAAAAACGTAAAATTTTGTAACTGTAAAAAACATCAAAAATTCACATCGAAACATCAAACTGATTTGTTTTCTACATCGGTAAACAAAACTAAAAACGCTGCGAGAGTAACTAAAGAGCACTCTATGACGACCGCCACCCTAGGGGTGGTGTGTGAGCGTGTGCACCGCGCGGGGCGAGGGCGGGGGTTGGGAATCATTCCGCGAATGATACAACATGCAGCACGGCTCAATCGTTGCGATATATTGCACCGCCACGGCCCGCGATAATCTAGTTACCTCCACGCCAAAGACTATTATTGCCATTCATTTCGGAATTGATGAGAAAATATCAATACTTTTTAATTTATTAACCAATCCAAGATCATGTGTAGCAGTTTATTAAAATAGGTATTTAATTTATTAGGTAACTAATTTAGTTATTAAGTATATCGTGACAAAACAAATATGTATAATATGATATTTTTTTGACTCTTTATATTGAGTAATCAACTCAATTGCTCTTCTTTTCGTGAAACATAAATAATTACATCTTTAATTATTTTTGTCTTTATTTTCAATTACGTTACGCTGTTATTTTCCATATTTATGCTTCCAATACATTCAGAGGTCCTAAAACTTGTTTGATTACTATAAATACTAAAACATGGTGAACAAAGCCACCAAGTGTTGTTAAGTATTTCATAATTGTCCCTCGCTCGTCTCCCAAAGTCCGGGAGATGTTTACTCTGTGCATTGCGGGGTAACGCGGGGCATCAATATTTCATGCGAGCGGGTAATATCGGCGGTTTAAACTGGCCGAGTCGTTATTGCACATCTGAACTTTATGGGGGTCCACCCTAGCTACATAAATTTGGAGAAGTGCACTGCTTTTATGGAAAGGTGAAATACGCCACGAACGTATTGATTTTGTCGATTGCCTGTCGGATTAGAGGTGATAACATTGATAAATTAAAAAGGATTTATTTTGCATTTGAATTAATTTTGATCACTGCATGGCTGACACCTGTTAACCTGGTGTAAAAGTATTAGTGACTACCCTTTACTTTATAGGTTTTACCTTGAAATTTTAATGTACTTATTTTGTTAAATATACTTAAATCTTGTATATCAAAGTCCAGAAAAAAGTTTATGTGCAGTACAGTTAGAGTAGTGACCTTTGCAACCATAAGAACTTATAATAATTGTCTAATAATATTTTGAGCTTATTAATCCACGTAAGATCGAAATATTATGACAAATATGAGCACAACAAATGCACAAGGCGCAAAGCTTTTTACATAAGACTGATCCATAAGGCCGGCGTTGTGCAGGGGGCTCTTTACAATGATCTCTCCGGCGTCCAGAATGGCGTCCCCTTTCAATCTTCACTGTAATAAATAAAAGGGGGCAATAAAATGCGCGGGAGAGACAGTCGCTGCCGTCGCCGACGAGCCGCTCCACTCTCCAAAATCATTGTTGATGTCTTACATGATATTCGCTATTGAAGGTTATTCATTTCAACACCTAACTTAAGTAACTATATTGTTTGAGTAAACGAACAGGAGATCATGTTATAATGTAAATTATTGCCATATTTTCCGTCAATAAATAAAATAATTCGTTGTAAAAGTGACAGGTGGTGTGACAGATTGCCAGTGCGCCGACACGCAGCGCCGCGCCGCGTCGGGCGTCAACTGTCCTTGCGACTTGCGAGCCTTCCACTTCACTGTGCCACAGACTGATGACATTTCGCAACAGTTGGCACAAATTGCTATCGGTTAATAGACTAACCAAAAACTGATTCAATACTTACAAACGCAAGACTTATATCTTAACTGTTATAATCTGATGTAATAGAGTGCAAGAAACAACTGAAATATACTTCTGTATGTAGTTCTTGGTCCCTTAGTGTCTTTTACATGTATCTTAGGTACTCTCTCTGCTACACCAACTTCCAGAAGACCCAGCGCTACGTTAAGTATGTCCGCTGGCATATCTGAAACAATTATAAAATGTATAATTTGTTTTATATCAAATAATTTTCCCGTGTGTAAAGGAAGTATAGAATTCTTGGTAAACATTTAAATATTTGCGAATCGATAATGAGAACAGGTAAATAAACTGTTCAATAGAAGGACGGAAGACATTTTCTGATAAATAAAGTGGATTTGGCGCAAAACCGATAACACGATATGCACTTTCTTTAAATTTATAGTCACATTACCTGCTAATTGACATTGTTAATTAAATTCGATTCCCAAATTTTGCTTGCATTTACTTATTCTGTTAATTAAACAGAACTAAGCGGGTTTTAGTGGATATGCGACTCTTGGTCTTTTTTTATTATTGCCAATTCTATACTGCTTAAAATATTCTGTGACTTCAGTAAAGGATATTTTTCGTCATTGATGCCATGACGCTATTTTCTTGAAATAAAAAAACAACATATAAGCAAAATTAGATAAAGGAATTTCACCTTTTGTGAACGTATCGCATAAAAATCACACATAACAGTAAAGCATAGCATGTAGGTGTTCCACCCTCCGCGGAGACAGATATTATGTAAAAACCTAACGGGAGTCACTTCAATCAATACATGTTAGTGGATGATTTAAAAGCTTTTCTTCAAATTCTTTAAGCGAATCTCTTTCTTAAGCTAAAAGCACAAAGGTGCATGTTCATATATCGCTTTGATTGGTTTCTCTGTAGACGATGTGAACAACAAATATCCCTGCAGACAAGATTCAGTCTTATTGCAAAGGAAAATAACATAGAGCGGTCGTGCGTTACTCCGGAGGGAGCCCGTGGAAGAGTTAGTTTTTTGTGAATATAAAAATATGAGCCCCCATTTTACAATCCCATTGTATACGATATTGAACCCCTAATAGTCGGAGTTGGCTGGTCCTCGCGTCTTAATAAAAGGGATAATATGATTAATGCGCACTTATAACATGTTATTGACAGCTTTTATTAGAAGTTTGAAAGCAATAGGTTTTCTGCAATCGACTATCTTATTTGATTTTATCACAATCACTTACTTTATAGAGTTTTATAACGTTAAATTATTTTACGTGATTATATTATTCTACATATACAATTACATTTATAATTTTATTCTTTTACATATATTTATTTTGTAATTAACTATTAAAGGATGTACCTGCAGTAACTTCTTTAGAAAAAAAAGGGTATTATAAAAGCATATGGTAATGGCTAACACAAGATTTATATGTTCACACCTTTATATTTAACTTGCAGAATTAGTTAGCTAAATCCGTGTGTACGTTGCCGAAACGTCTGTACAAGATATCGTTGTCTCTATCTATTCAATTAGAATAAAAGGGATGGCAATATGTGCGTATAAGTGTTGCGGTGAAAATTCACCGTAACAGAGCTGATAACATCTTATCTTGTCTATAACATGCTTACCGTTTAACTAAATTATTTTAATTAGAATGGTTTGTAGTTATCAAATAAATTAAGTAATGTTTAGTTACAATAAAATTATTATCACAATTACATTTAATTCATTATTTTGCTAATCTAACAAAAAGATGCATATTTTTAACTGTTAACAATTATGTGTAAGACAGAATTACACTATTATTTTCATACTAGTTTTCGCTCGCGACTCCGTGTGACGTTGAAATAAAATAAAACATTCTAAACATTATTATGTGTTCTTCCAGACTGTCCTGTACATCTACGGTAAATTTCATCGAGATCAATTCAGCAGTTTAGGCTACAAGCTCTAACAAACATCTAAGCGTTCGCATTTATAATATTACTATTAACAAAATTGTAATCCACTATCCATGCCTATTTTAGAACTATGAGGAATAACGATTATAGAATGTACTCTAGTGAATAAAATAAACATATATTAATATACTTTTTTAATCCATGTCAGTACTAACATATCTAAATTGTGTTTCCGTATCGTATTAATAAACACGTCGTTCTCAGATTACAATACAAATTAGTTTTTATGTGGTTACATTTACCATTGCGCTTTGCTTGATAAAATTAACACTAAAGCGATTACAGACTTACAAGGAAAATTAAAAAAATATATAACCTAGAATGAATCTAAATCTCAAAATATTTATGCATTTATTTTTAGAATAATTTAATAACTTTTTTGTAGGACATTAAAGCCATTATAATCTGCGCAATATTTTACTCGCTGTATTGACTCTTGCTATTCTAGTTCTAGTATATTTATAATTTTATTTTATGTATCAACAACGCGACATATCTGTCTACCCTAATTTTATACAAACACCTGTATAATGACATTGGCCAAGCAGTTTCACGGTCGCTTCTTCGGTGTGGCAGATTGATCCCGCTACGGGGTTGAATGGCTAATGCGATCGCTACGAGCCCGTAAGCTACGTTACGTAAGCCGCGTAACGGGCCGGTCGTTGACCTCGCCGCGGCGACCTGCGCGCGCGCCTGTCGTCGCCCTACTCGACGCGCCCGCTATAGATAACTACCACAGACTGGTGAATAGGCATTAAACTAATATTAAATTTGTTGCTGCCAAAATTAACTTTAACGTATATGAAACATTAAAATAAAATCTTACCATGATAATTTAATGATGGCTTTACTCTCGGCGTAAAAGTTTTAAAGCATGCATTGCAATAGTTTCATATTCTTATTATCTTTCGTGATCTTATTATATAAAAAATTAATCAAAATAGACATGTCATTGTCAATATTTCTGCTTCATATAAAAATCTTGCCTATTAGTATGTTTCAATAAAAAAAAATCGGAACAAACAAAATAACTGTTTTATTTTTATTTCAGTTTTTGCTACGGAGTGAGATGTAATACAATAATAATGACGCGTCTGTGAATAAAGGCGTTGTTTAATCTTTGCGGTTTGTACTAGGACGTGTTTCGTTCTCGTTAACAGATCTTCCCCGCCGATGTGCCATGGGACGCCATGGGCCGCCAAACATCGTGACGTTTATGGCTTTTGTTATAGCTATTGTCGGGACGCAGCGGTATCTACCACATAATTGGTCATTAATGTGTGAGTTATTCGCTTTCTTAATTTTATTTAATTTTTTATTGTATGTCACATAGATCATGGATTTTTACAAGAACTAAAATCTATCGGTTGTACAAAAACTTTTTCTCTACTTTGATTCAAATAAGAATTACACGCACTTACACAGCGTCTTTTCGAGTGCTAATAACAAATAATAACAGTCTATACAAATATTTTGCAACTTTTTAAAATGACACACAGATGACTAAATTATCATGTCTAGTTAGATTAAATAATTACAAAGTTCACAATCGTGCAGCGACAAATAGAAACATAAAAATGTTTGATAAACCTTCTTGAGGAATTAATTTCTTCTTTCTCTTTACCTCAAGTAAATTGATAAAACTGTTCCGATATTAGCATTTCTAGTTTTGTATTTAGGTATATGAGTTTGCAGTGCGTGATACATTGACGACACGCACGTGAATTTAATTGCATCTGAAAGGGTTTAATTAGCATTTTATGTTATATTGCTTTTCTTATTTTATTTTGGCCTGTTATAGTTAAAGTATACAATAATTGTCGAAAATATTAGTCTTTTAAAGGCAATTTAATTATAGATCTCAATAAGGCATTTATGACATTTCTTATACAAAGAGAAAACTAATAAATGTTTTTAAATTATTAAAAAAAACACTTTAAATTGTATCATAGTTTGAAAATCCGTTTTGGTACAGCCTAGCTTTCCGCGTACTAAGTTCTTGTAACAATTTACTACTCCATGCAGGATAAACAGCTATAGATGATATTCATCTACGTATTATACTTAACGGTATTAAATAATTGTTCAACTGAAAAAATATAATGCCATTGTAACCGCAGTTACGAAATTTGATTAGCGGAATGGTCACGTCGGAATTCATCTAAAAACGCACCTGAACTCAGATAAGTCAAACGAACATGCGTCAATGGATGCGCTATATTAGACGTTGATAATGTAAAATAACATGAATTTTAACGTTAATAGGGTGCATTATTAAGATCTTCACGATCTTATTTTAGATAAGGAAAAAAGTTCTAAGAAGAAAGGAACTTACTATTGTATTTAGTTATTCCTCTGTGGCCTTACACACGACGCTATTCTCAATCCAATAAACTTCCAAACACTATAGTACGAGTTTCAAACACTATTTCAAATGTTTTAATTATTATGTACTATGTTAATATTAATTATGTTGTACTGTAGTGTAATAATCAGAGCAGGTTGAATATAAAAATAAATAAATCTTTCATCTTTTTATTTCGTCCTCTCCAAATCCTCTAATGCGGAGTTTCGTAGCTCGTTGGCGTTAGTTTAGTCGCGTTCAGGGGCAAGCGGAACGGTACCGCGGCCGACGACCCGAGATCAGACTCGATAAGTCATCGCTGTATTTATTCACTATTATCGAATCGTAGCCAATGAGCGTTTCCAACTATTGTATATCGACACTTGTTTCCCAGTTCGAGCAGAACCTTCTGGAATATCAGACGAAAACGAGATAAATAGTAGCACCAGTGTTCAATAATGATAATAATAAGATCATAGCGTACACATATTCTAGAAAGAAATTCTAATAAAAAAATATTTAAAACAAGGGGACATAAGAATACAAGAGCAGCTTCTATTCATGAAATAAAATAAAAAAAAAGTTAATTTAATTATAAAAATCACACAACATTTAAAATGTACAAACATAAAACTTTTAATAAAATATAAATTTCGGAAAAGATATTTAGTGTAACTATAAACCTTCACCACAATGACTATACAGTAAATGGATTTGATATTTCAAAGCGAGCAAGGTCGATATATTTGTCGATTCACGGCGATATGACGAGCGTTTGTCGATCACATCCGCGTCTCGCAAGTATTTTACTCACAAAAAATATGTCCAGTACTGTTATACTAACGTAAATTAAAGAACGGGTTTGGAAATTGATCAAACACGCTATTTAATAACTGCAACATTCCTCATGCCGTCAACGCTTCATTAATCTTAAGTCGAATCGAGTCAATATCGATGTAAGTGGCAATCGATGTTAGCTCGATGTGAAATATAGTTTTAATGTTTGTCGGCACTATTCAAGATTCAGTTATTATTCTAAGAATAATAATATTATAGATATATCTTGGAATCGGACTATTCAGTTCCAACAATTTACCTAAATACGCCTCTGAATGTTGTTGAAGTTAATCTACACAATCCACGTTAGAGCTTTGGTTAGAAATTTATGCCTTCACGTTAACACAATATAGGTACAAGTACCTGATCTCAATTTACAGATGCATATGTACAGTAATGTAGTATTACTTAATCATTGTTATACAGAAGACTAGCTTTTGCCCGCGACTGCGTCCGCGTGGAATAAAAAAAACAAAAATGAATAGCCTATGTGTTCTTCCAGACCATCCTCTACTTCTATACAAAATTTCATCGAAATCCGTTCAGCCGTTTAGGCTTCAAACTCTAACAAACATCCATCCATCTAAACTTTCGCATCTTACTAATATTATAAATGCGAAACTTTAGATGGATGGATGGATGGATGGATGGATAGATGGATGTTTGTTAGAGTTTGTAGCCTAAACGGCTGAACGGATCTCGATGAAATTTGGCATAGATGTAGAGGACAGTCTGGAAGAAAACATAGGCTACTTGCTTTTGTTTTTTTTTTAATTCCACGCGGACGGAGTCGCGGGCGAAAGCTAGTATATAATATTTGCATGAAGATTGATTAAAATAGCGAATTATATTTCGTAAATTAACGATCTAATTGATGCGTTCATCAAAAACTTTTCCATTACTTTCCGAAAGCATAGATTAAATAATTCGTTAGACATGGCACAATAATCTGTGTTACAAAAAGCCTATACATACGTTTTCACATATTAAACTTAAGGCAAAAGTCGCATAACCCGTGCACCAACGCAATCCATATCCAGTCTAACGCCCTTATGTTAGCAGACGATGTATTGGATAAATACGTACCAAATAAACGGGTAGCGTGTATCGGTTATATCGGTGTGATATTGAAATGTCGGAACGGGTTTGCCTCCGGGCGCTAGGGAACGCGCTGACCCCGGACTCCGGCCGAATACGGAATCGACTCAGGATCTGTGGACCGGGCGGCGCGGGCGCGGGCGCGGGCGAGCGCTCCAAGCATAGCGAATTAGAACTGGCGCCGAACACTTTATTGTTTTCGATTCTTATTCGAATATAATGCTCGTTTGCAAATTAAATCGCAATGTTACGTCTTCATTTTCATACGATTCATTGATTTCAACTCGATTTTAATGCGATCGGTGTGGTTCAAATTAACAAGAAATTTTGATTTAACTTTTTTATCTATCGTTGCTTAAGATTGTTAACTTATCAATTTAAAAACGCTGACCTAAAACATGTCATATTGTTCTAAGAAATAATTTTTATAAGAAGTAATTTGGGGTAGTAATTTAACGAGTTTACTCGGATATCCTATTTCTATAGATTGTTTGTTAACTTACGGTCTTACATTTGTAACACTAAAATCAAAATAATTAAAAAACATTTCCATAGACAAAATTTAATTCAGACCTTAAATAAAGAATAACAAACCTACTTGTAATAAATATACCTATGTATAATAAATGGTTTTATATAGCCGCATACGTACATAATTTTAATATGCGGGCAGCAATAAGATTTTTTTTATTTCACTACTGAGTACAAAAATGCTGTGCGAGACGCATTTTAAATTAATTCAAAATCAGAAAAACGGCACATGAAAACATCACTGTAAAATCTTTCGTATGTACTAACCGGTTTGAATTTATATTTAGTAAATTACGTCAAGCACATGCAGAGAAATATTTAAATATGCGATAAAGCCAGTTAAATCTTGGACGTTACCTTCAAGCGAATGCATTTGTTTTTGCCGCTGTCATATTTAAAAAGGCGACCTGTTAACGCGCGCCAAGGTTGAAGATGCATAATCTTTAGGCTGTCGCGATGTCCGAAACGACTTCTGTCCTCACACAGGTAAATTAAAAAAAGTGAATGACGAGAGGACCTCTGATGTTAAATGGCAATGTGTCCTCTAAAATAAAGAAAAAAACATTCCGCAAGGCTGGCGGAGTTGCCTATACCTACTATAATATCTTTCGTTTAACATGTTCTTGTAAGTTTTAGTAATTTTACAGTACAATGATTCTCTTGTAAGACTACTAAAAATATTCTACCATAGTAAAGCCGCAATGAATTAAGTCATATCGTAAATGTCGCACAAGTTAAGGCTTCCTGTGTTTTCCTGTCTTTGTACACGCGCTAACCATATGACATATATTTTTTTTAATATTATATGTTTATTAATATTTGTTTTATTTACAGTTCTGTAGTAATCGAGTCTATTAATTGAAAACATTTTATTTCTTTATCTAATGGTCTTAATTTTAAACACACAATCATAATTGACATCGTTTTGTATTGCAGGCAGTTGTAAGTTTGCCACTTGTATTTTCAAACCAAACTACACAGTATGGTGATAAGGGTTGTGACAAGCCAATGACCTAGTCAATGTAGTCAACGATTAAGATCACTCTTAACGCCTTTGACTAGAAAAAAAACTATCAATTCGCTTAGTATCATAACTCCTACAATTATTATATTTCTAACTTACAAAATAACCGAACAAACAACCGACTCACGTCGTACATAAACTCTCTTCAATCTTCACATCAAATATTTTTAATTATCTATCGTGATTTTTTTAAATCTAGACCTATCCTTAGTAATGATCATATCTACGCCAATAAAGTATGAATTACTTTAACATACTTCACAACATTAAGAGTTGTACCAACCCTGCAGAAATGCCTTCATATACACTCACATGTATGAGTAAGCCGCCTGTGTGTGTGCAGGCCACCGTGCGATGTGTTGGTATTTATCCCACATTAGCATGCATCCGTTTCATTGATCCGACCTCTTTGTTCGTACAAAACCTTCATTTACCGAATCCTCCAAAAATCATTACACTTTACATTAATCCCGTATTCCAATACAGTGTAATATCACCCTAAGTAACTAATGCTCAAGATTTTTTGTTCTAGTTAAGAGAAAAAATGTACCAACTTGTAAGATAGTGGAACTTTTTGTTGCGCTATCGCTAAAGCCATTAATCGGGTTAGCAAGGAAGGTAATGTTTTTGGTTATACTACGACAATAAAAGCAGAAATACCCATAGGAGAGGGGAAAACCCAAGGAAAGCAGCTAAGTATGAATATTGAGGTACCCGTGGGTTTCTTTCAAGCATAATTCTGGACAAATTTTTAATAAAGACGCTCAATGTGGTTAATAGTTTGCCTAGGAGCGTGTGTGCTGGTGTAATAAAAGGCGGGGGTTACAGAATAAAATGAAGACGGCAACAGGCAGTAAATGTGTCTAATGGAAGCTTGGGCCGCCTCTCGCCGCTCGCCGCTTGCCGGGGACCGGAATGCAAGCCAGGGCAAATGCCCGCTATAAGCATATACGTAGGGATTCTGATGCCTCTAGCCGCTGCGCCAAGCTTTGTGAGATAATTTGCAAGGAGAATACATATTAAAGTGCAGTATTTTAGATTCTGTTATTTAATTAAGATGCGTTTTGATTTCAGCTATTATTTTTAATTAAATTTTCTATTCTTGTGCTTGTATTTGTTTTTTTAATACATAGGTATCGTAGGATAGTAAATTTAAAGTTACTGGTGTTAAGCAATTTGGACAAAATAGAAGGAAATTGATTAAAAAGATATTGGCCTGCCGTTTCAAAAAACCACAAAATAAGTTTCTTTATAAGCTTTTTAAATAAATGTTAATACTTCGGTAAATATTTAACGAAGACTTGTTTTATATGACTATGACATTTAATATTAAGGTTATCTTTTCTTATATTACTAAAAATATTATATAAAAACATCATAACTGATATTTGAGCTCGTCGGTTAATACGTTATTCATTCGCGAAATTTGTATCCGTGGACTGTATTTTTTTTACAGCTAAAATCTTTAAATGTTCGTTGTAACGTGAATTTTTAGGTTAATTGACCCGTAGAGATACCGCTAGTCGCAAGTTGGCTATCATTGTAAAATGAAAGAACGGTACGCGGTTATGGTGCGTTATGATCACAAAGAAATGTGTTTGCATTATTTCGTGCATTAAAGTTTAAAGTCAGTTGTTTTTTTGTATCTGTGGTTGAGAATGTACGCAATGACATACAAAATGGCGCGAAAACGCAATAGCCGTTTTGAAGAGAATAATTAAAAGGAACCTTACAATTATTTAGATAAGGTTTAATGTTTAATTACTAGATCTAATACTTTTTTAAAAATTGTAAATAGCGGTAAAATAGATTCAAAGTCTTAAGTTCTATGTTCATCTTGCATAAAATAATTATAGGTACTAATTATCTAACAAAATGTATCTAAATATTCTTATTGAATATGTTCTACACTCAAGATATAAGATAAAAATAAATTTTATTTTGAATATATTAATTAAAGTAGATAAATATATACAAATTTTATGGACGTAACAACAATCTCAGTTAACGGTGTTTGTGAGTTTGTGCGCTCTCTCCAGCCTGTACTCGGTCCGACGACGAGTAACTTTATGACAATATGTAACCTGCGCCGAGCCTTCGGCATCTGGTAATAAGTTACTTTTGTTTGTAAGCGCTTAAAACTATAGTACACCTCAACAAAACACATGCTACAACATTTAAAAATTATAGACATATATTTTGTACATTTCTTAACTGCGTTCCTTGATTACATAGAACTAAATTAAGGTTTAGATACTAATTTGTCTGAGTTATCATAGAAACCTGATAGTTTTTGAGTTGAGAAATGATTATAAAATGTGCACAAATAAGAACCAAATGTCAATTCGACTAGTAATCTTTTTTAATTGTGTTTAGTTTTATCCTTGTTTAACTTCACTAGTAAAAATTGTTTTTTATTTGTTAACTATCTTATATGTTTAACAATAGTAATAAACATAATTGTTACTTACACCATGAAATCAATTACGCAAAACAATTCAAAGTAATATTGAATTGGAGCATCGCAAATTTTCTCTTATCCTACATAACGAAGCGCGTACCGATTAAATGAGGTGCTCGCGTTTCTCCAGATAGCCAAGCTTGCCCCGTCCCTTTCTAACACAGCTTCAATCGATGCTTCCGTTTCTTTCCAACGAGCCTGCGCAGCCTCATCTCACCGGCACCTCGCCGTCGCCTTCCAGTCACATATTTTATTTGTGGAGCCTTCCTGCATCCAGAATGGACTAAAGCTCCCCACACACAAAGCGACGGAATCGATTTCGTTTCAGATACTTTGTTCCCGCGGCTTCGCTTAGGCAAATTCTATAAAAGGTCTTCGACATCGCAGTCGTCTAATGAATAGTAGCCTTTAAATCTGTTTGTCGTGCGGGAGTGCTGCCAATAATATTCACCCACACATCCGACTGGTTACGTGCGTCGCAGCCAATTTTATGCTTATATCGGACGAACACACATGGGAAAACGCGAAGATTCATTGTCCGCCTTTGCTTAGGATAAACTTACTTTCTTGCTTTCGGCTCTACTCTACTAATGGGTAACGGGATGTATTAAGATTTTGTTTTTTATCCCTCCTTATCTTGTAGGTTATTTATTATGTGTAGCTTATTGTACATATCAAGTCTAGGTGATGGTATATTTTTGAGAAGTGCCTTTTTCCTCTAGTTATCAAACCAATAGTATACAAATAAATCCATCCTGAGAGTATAATTATAGTAACTATTGTGACCTTAACTTCTTAGTACTTCGTAGAATTTGTAAACAATGTTATTACTCCATCATTAGTGTTAGCGATTGGTGTCATATTTTCACTTAAAGTAATGAGAATGTTGCTTAGACTGCGACAAGACGAAAGGTCTTATTATAATCACTTGTGAAAATTTCACCGAGTTGTCATAAAAGCACAAACGGCTTTCTCATCTTGTCATACGCAACAGACGTGCCGCTGTGTTGAAATATAAAGGCTCGTTCACAATGGAAATTGAGGCGCGAACTCGGCGTATTGTGAATGCGTTTGCGATACCAAACGAACTCTTTCGAGGTAAGTCTTGCAGCACCGAGCATGCTTTTATTGCGATGTGAATGGATCTTAACTGCGGAACATCTCAGTGGGTGCACGGCAAGATTACCCGCGCCCTGAATCACGTAGTGGCCGAAAATCAAGAAAAAACTCTTCCAACGAGACAGTACAGTTAATTGTTTGTGTTGCTCTCTACAGATTCTTCTGATTGTATTCAAATGACCAAGACAGAGAAAAAAAATTAGAAATATGCATAAATCGTATGCATTTAACTTCTGGAGCATATTAATTTTAATAGTATGCTATATTCTAAAAACAGACTATAATTTATCAACTGAATATAGGATAATATGAGAAAAACATTGAACCATTTTTAATAAATCACATTTTTTTGTTTCTTACATATGTGAGCTAATAAAATCATCGCCTTTCATTTTAAAACTTTTTCCTCCTTAAACATTAACTACAAAATATTTTACGAGGCGCAAGGACTGTCGCGGTCGAGTTTACGGTCGAGGCTCAGAGGTGACTTGTCCGCCGCCGTGTCTTTTGCTTCCTTTTTCGAAGCTCTTCATTAATTTACGTGACAGTTCCCAAGAAAACGCTTAAACGCACATCGTCGATGCTAAGAAAGCGCATAATCGTTACTTCAATTTAGCCGTATTGGAAGTGTAATACATCAAAATTCTTCAGCCCTTGCAAATCATTCTCGACCTTAATTCGTTTTAAGACCGTAAATATACACAAAAATTAAACTTTACCTCCATGACATTGTACCTCGGTATTAAATTATTTTATTTTTAGGTATGCTTTGTATTTTATGATTCAAGTGTGCTTGCGTATCCGTTTTGTGGACATTGTGTTCGATGTACACGTCCGCAATGATAGTGTTGAACAAATCGTCAACATAAATGACGACAAATTTATGGTCGAAGCTATAAAACTCACGTGACGTGTTACCTGCGGCTTCTACAAGGCTAGTTACATAAAACAGACTTGCGCAGTTCTAGCATTTGCGATGTTTATACACAATAGGTTTTTTGTTAACAAGTTATATAAGATTTGCCATTTGAAGTTTTTTTCTATAAAATGTACTAATTAGTACAAAAAACAATATTAATGGGTAAAAAGAAATACGAAACAACACTGTACAGAAGATATAATATTAATAGTGGTAGAGTCCGCTTTAACATCTTAGCACGAATGGGTCCGTTCGCCCGGTGCAATACCACGACCACACAGAAGACAGGCGTGAAGTGGAAGCAATTCCGCGTTTCGTCTGATGAGTGTGGTGCCGGAGGCCCAACTTTAGTCCCTTTCCCGTTCCACCCTTTTCTTATAAGGAAGGGATTGGATAGGAAAGTGGATTTGACGGTGGAGGAGACGCATAGGAAGGGGAAATATCCTCTTTATGTGCGTCTCCTCCTCCGTCGATTTAGGGTAGGCAACGCATCTGCAATTGCGGATGTCTATGGGCAGCGGTCGCTTCGCCATTTCGGCGGATTTAGGTGGCCACTTGCTCGTTTGCCACCTTATTGTATATAAAAAAAAAGATTATAACAGTTATGCAACACGAACATTCAGCCTTTTCCTATATGGACAGAAAACAATTATAATATTGTAATCGATCTGTTTACAGTAGAAAAAAAATATTAACCTTCATTAGTATGTACGAAACGGCAATAAGATAACGCGTTAAGACGACCAGGAAGAGAACTGGCTATATTAGCAACACAAAGGCCGAGACAAAGGAGCAGTGGCGAGCGAAGTTCACGCATATTTAAATAAATAAACTCACCTAGAAGAGCGCTGCGAGCTGCAGGCTCGGATCTTTGAAAGTTAGTATGGAGGCTGTTTAAATATGGATGTGGTATTTTAAGGTAATTTATTATGAGCTAATGAAATAACATTTTATATCTAAATCTTAATTTTAAAATAAATATTCCATGTGATACAAATTTCATACCTCTTCATAAATAACTAAAATATCAAACTTACGGCCGAATACTGAAACGTCATTTAAATATGAAATAGTGTCTTCAATGATAAGGCAGCCCTCAAACTCCTAATTCCTTAAAAATTTGGACGTCCATCAGATTGTAAGCGGTTTAATTATAAAGTCGTAATCGTAAAAATTATTCGTCCTTGAAATATAAAAAAAGAAAGCAATTCAAAGCTAAGCTAGGCTAACTTTGAAAATACCTAAGCAGATACCGTATCCAGCAGTGGGCATAGTTCTTAACACAACTCCGAGGCTAATGGCCGCGAATATCGTCAACGCCCGTGAGAATCCGATCGTCGGCGATACGCGGCCGCTAGAAAGCCAGCCGATATTGCACCGTATTCTAACCGCTATAGACTACGTGTAACACCAATGCTTTGCTTGCATACCAGTGTTGCATTATTTATGTCCAACGTACAAATTAGAGATAGCCCTTGAATTTCAGTAATTATTGGTTAGTTGTGTTACATTTCTTTTGACTTAAATATATTACAAGTAATGCTATAAACCTTAAACTATTGTAAACTTCAAAGGTAAATGTAATTGAAATATAACACTTGTAGAAATAAAATCCAGTTATTGAGCAAGCTTCTTGGTTCGATTTTGTTGAAAAAAATTGTTGATAGGCGCGATGGTTAATGTAAGCTTGCATAATGCTAGTTTCACACGGATGCAGAACAGTGAGGGAGTGCAGTACTGCAAGAGATAACAAAACTTTTTGACAGGAGTATGCGTTCAAACAATAGCAGTACTACATTGTTACTGCTCTACATTACTGTGCTGCCCTCGTGTGAAAGGTAATACCAGCGGGATAGCTAGCGGGACGCAAGTCCGCGTTCCGCTCTTCGCATCTCAACTCGTATCCGAGATTACAATCATTGTTCATCAACTATAAACTATATGCCAACTGTAAATACGTTCGCACTTGTCAAATTAAATAATATATTACTTAGTCTAAGATTCAGCATATTAAAGATTGTTATCTAAACTGTATTTAATCCAAGATTAACTTATTGTAACTCTTTATATCTTGATACAAAAATAGATATTAAAAAATTATACGTCAAGTTCATCGCATAACCTGCTTTAACCCTTTAGTGACAGTTAAAGGTTGATACTACGGATTAAGTTAAACAATAAAACAAGTGCTCATCTCTGCGATGTCGCAAGGCTATGCCTCGACTATTGTATAATTTTCCTCCTTCCTGTCCATTGCTGC
Source organism: Papilio memnon (assembly GCA_003118335.3). Taxonomy (NCBI): domain Eukaryota; kingdom Metazoa; phylum Arthropoda; class Insecta; order Lepidoptera; family Papilionidae; genus Papilio; species Papilio memnon. Next base: position 3,379,857 of record LD700007.1, on the reverse strand, counting down.
GCGGAAAGACCTTGCCCGCGAGAGGTCGCCACCGACTGCTTTATCGCGAACGATCTTTGATGACACATTATCAAAAAATACATTCAACACTGTAAATAAAAATAACAATATCAGTATGATAAAGTAAAGCTAAACCATTCTTAACTTACTCTAAATTTATTATCAACAATCTTATAAACGATTTCCCATACGTGTAATCATACTAATCATACTAATATTATAAATGCGAAAGTTTAGATGGATGGATGTATGGATGTTTGTTAGAGTTTGTAGCCTAAACGGCTGAACGCGGACGGAGTCGCGGGCGAAAGCTAGTATAATTATAATTCTCCGGTACAAACATGCAACAATTTGCACGACTATTAAACAGTTTCATGCAATATGTTACGTACGTGCAACTCTTATTTCCTAACTCCGATGGTAATGCAGTAATAGGAAATCTCAGGGACTCTCTCTCGTCTAACGCATGGTGAAAGTGGGTTGCATAATCCGCCCTGTGCGCCGCGCCACGCCGCCAGATATGAAAACGACTTGCACTACCACATATCATTACATTACGAGAAATTAGTAAACGCTACCTAATTGTAGTATCTCGTAATTGGTGAAAACAATGACACAACTCACGCTCTAAACCCAAAGGGATAGGCAGAGACCAGAAAGCTGCTAGAACATCGGCTGGCGACTTTTGTCGCAGAGATTATGTACTTCTGTTTGATGCACATAGAGTAAAATGATGTGAAAATTACATGTTTTTTTTTGTCCTTAAAATATCTACACCGGCGTTCAATATCTAAGGGAGGATTATGACTTGTTTTATTTATTAAACTAAATTTTTCGTTAAAAAACTAAAGACATTCGACAAAATCAAACGTTCTCTTTTCCCCCGGGGAAATATCATTGAGAAAAAGAAATTAAGTAATTATACACACTTATTTAAAAACCAACGTTTACGCCATATAAAAATGTAGCCTTTAACATTAATTTAATCTTTTAACAGCGATAAAAATTAAGATAATTTTAAGGAGCAATTTTCATTGCAATTACACAAAACAATTTCGAGCATAACAATACTTAGCGAGTCGAAATGCCTGTAAAAGGAAGCGGTTATTATTAAACAACACGTATCGAGTGAGTCAATGGGACGAACAAGTCGGACGGGTGCTTCTCAGAAACCCTTTTGTTGCTGCATATCATTCTCATTGCCCAATAAGACAAATTCGGACTTTTACACTGGCGCTTTTGATCTCTATGAAAACGGAATATTCTTACATTAACCAAAATTTTACAAAATAAAAGGCAAAGTTTAGTTCTATCGTTTAATATGGAGATTCTGAAGGGAAGGAGAAGAAAATTCCGCTATTTGATAATTAGATATATAAAAGAAAACTGTTACATTGGTAAGTTAAACCTTTCTAAAACCAGAGGTATAATAGATTTTAAGAACAGAAATAATTATAAAAATCTCACATTAATTTGAAGTAGCTACCATGTAAAGATTGATGTTTTTATTTATTTTAAAGCGTTTTAAAGCACAAGTGTGAAATGTGCGACCGCGGTGAAGCGACAGCGGCCGTCGCGCGAGTCGCCGCGCGCAGGTAATGGACACAAAACGACGCACACGTCACACGCCCGCCTCATAAGGCCCTTTACACGCAAACGACACGACCACGCGTTACCTGAGATAAACGACACGACCATCTAAAGCAAGCGATAAAGTAATTCATACCAATCGATCACATTACCACTTACTATAAGTTACTTATTATTGCTTAGTATAAAATAGAGCTTTTTCTTACTTTCTTGCTACCTTTTTCCATTTTAATTAGGTCATTAAACGTACAAGGTCAAAGAATCGCCAATGGCATTAATTATTCTTAAGTATTCCTTAACCCTTTTCCATTCTTTATGTGTCAATTATTTTATCACAAGTAACGATACGAATAGATATAATTTTATTCGTATCGTGATGTTTAAAGGGACGTGTCGACACGGATCATAACAAAACTATCCGAGTGCATACCGAGAGGTGGTAGACGAGTTTAACAAATAGCACTAAAGTGATGGATTATACCTTCTTACATACGAAGGATTTTATGGAGAACCAAAAACAAAATGGCTAATATTTATTGATATTCTCATTGTGTGTGGTCAAGTTGATGTTTAGCAATTGAAAAGTTGATTTGCGATAACAGTGCTCACCGATTACATGAACGTCCCCTTGGATTTATCTTCAAAATAGTGGGCGTAAATGTTAATACATAGATGAAGTCGTTTATCATACTTAAGAGTGTAAGTCTAAAGCAGAACAAAAACTCATATGAATTAAAATTTTCTGTTTACTGCAATGATATTCTCATAAGTAGTAAGCTTGACGGATTGATGTGATGCGCCGAGTGACCTTTGCGAGACAGATCTGCGTTACTATGACATCACTAGTTATAGACAATTGCGACGCAATAAGACTACCGCATTCAGTTTTTAAGAGCGTTCGAAAGCGTCGGTGGCTCAGAGGTTTACGCACATGACTTGTAATTTACAGGTCCTGGCTTCGAAACCCGCCATGTGATTTTCGATTTTTCGAATAGCATATGTAATTTACCCGACGTTCTTACGGTGAAGGAAAACATCGTGATGCAACCTGCACATATCGGCGAAGAAATTTAAAGATATGTGTAATGTCAACCAACTCGCACTGGGCCAGCGTGGTTGACTTATGCCTAGTCACCCTAACTTAGGGTACGCTCAGAGCCCGTCAGTGGGGAAATATAGTGAGCTGGTGATGATGATTAAGTTTTTAAGAGTCCTTTAGTATATTCAGGAAGAGAAATGCTCTAAGGGACTCAGGGCTAACACGAACATTTACAAAAAAGCATTCGAAACAACATCGACTAAGTTTGTGCAGAGGATCAAGCATGAAATACACCTAAATATCTTATATAAAACAATTAAATCCTTCCGAATCATTTGTAAATACCGTTTTGTTACATTACGTTTACCTAAGCACCATTAAGTTAAAACTAACACAACGATTGCCATGACCATGATGTTACGTAAAGCATTTGCTAAGTCTTCAGTTACGTCGGACAAAAGGTGGCACGTGTATATTTAATATTTATTTCCTTTCAAACAATTACAATGGTAACAAAAAACATTTAATCAATAAAAGGAAAATGCAAATTATTGTAATTATTTCTATTTATACCATAATATGCATTATCAGGCTTGATTACCACTATTTTCTTTGTGTATATAAAGTTAGGCCAGAAGAAACTCAAAAATAATAATGGGCGCAAACGCAAAATTAATAATTAGGAGCTATGAACTAAAATTATTGGTTTATCAAACAAGGCGTATTACTAAATACGACTGATAATAAACAGAGAACTGCGCAATTATTTAAAATCTTAAATGGCGCTACATTATTATGTCTAGGACATGTACAATTGCGGGGACCCCCTCTTTTTTACGCCATATGCAGTCCAAGACTATTTGAATAACATTCACAATCTAACGCTTGCCTGTTATGTTTAGTTCAAATTTAGTGCCATTACAATATAATAAAATAGAATAGTTCTTGTTGACTTTTTTGTTGTTAAATACCAACCCGGATACTGTCCAGCCTCGACTGTGTATTCTTTTTTCTAAGCTGCGAGTAATGAAGTTCGCAAGTCCCACGTGGTGTCCGGGTCCTGATTTGTGGAGAAGAATGACTTGCAGATTTGCCGGAATGTTAAAGCATCTAATAGAATAAGAGATAATCAACAGAGTTACTAAAATAATGGAGAAGAGTATTGAAGACCGCTTAATATGCAGAAGTACATTTTCAGATATTGGTACAGTACCAAGACTCAAAACTTAATACTGGGTAAAGGGCTAAGTAAAGGATAAAAATGAGACTAGAGGCTCTATTTCTAGTTGCCGTACCTGAACCTACATTATAAGGTCGATCTTCTAGATTCTTCTTCGAGCAAACAATAAAGTTGATCGGAGGGATTATTAGACGAATAAGATTGTGAACAATAGGTATGGCCGCTTGCTTGAGTTACGCTTTTTAATAAATTCGATTTCGTAACAACGTATGCTATTCATTTGGGCTAGCAATTAAAGGAACTCATAATCAAAATTACCAACTCTAATCTTTGCAAGTTTGTGTTTTATAAACTGTGTGTGTAAATAAAAACCGTAACACAATTAGACGGCCGACTATTAAAGAGCCGTGGGAGGATTGGCGGTCCGGCACTGTTCTCAATAAGTCCGCAATTACCCATATTAAAACTACCAATAACGATGTCGCGTGGGCGCCAAGGCTCATGCCCTTGTTCGGCTGAATTGTGTCGCAGTTGTACCACCGTACATTAAGATCTCTTTGTTATGTTTATTCGTGTCCGAACTGAACATAACTTGTTAGACGCCAATGTAAACACACGTAAACGTCTGCATAAAATTCCGGCTAATATTTGAGCTTAGACTTTAAGTATCGAAGTAGCTAGATTACTAAGGAAATAAGAAACTAAATATGTCGAAATAACCAGTAACTTTCTTTGATATTCTTAAAATGCAAAATCAACTGACGCGCCCTTGTTACGTTTTTTGAGGTTAACACAATTGAAAATTTGTCAAGATGTTAAACGCCAGGTATGGAGTTTACTACAAGCAATTAAAATGTAATAATTAGTGTTTTAACAATGGATACTTTGGTGAAATGGAGGAATTAGTGTTTAAGTCCTAAAAATCACGCACTAAGTATGTAATCAACATTAAAAAAAAACCTAAGAAGGTGCAATACGATAATCGTTTACAAAAAAAACGAATTCGCCAAGGAAACTTCTGCCTTGTAAAACCAATTCAACATTTAAAATTAATTAATTCACGTTGTAAACTATAGCCTTCTCAATTAATAACCAACACATAAAATCTCCCAAAAAATACATTTAATTATCTATTAAATGTATCAAATTGAGCATGAAACTGGGAAATTGAATGATTAGAAATCACCCGATGACATCAGTGACAAGAGTTAAATCACAAAACAGGAACAAATAACTAAGTCACAATTAATAATGATAAGGATCCGTTACGGATACACGAACTGACAAAAGTACGTCATTATTCACATTGTATTGTTTTCTGTATAAAAACACTATTATTTATTATGTCAACAGTCAAGGAGACTTTCTGATTTATTA
>LD700007.1:3357796-3374578 GCA_003118335.3 Papilio memnon | reverse complement strand
ATCGGAAACCGTCCGCCCACGACCCTATTTACATGTGTCCAGCGGACGGACTCGGAAAAAAAACCCGCACCGCCATTTAAAGCAATAAGACAATGTAGTTCATTAAGTTTTGTTACCTCTGCCCACGCCACTCGCACCTTCGGACATTTCTTACGAAGCAGAAGTAGATACTTGTAATTTTAACGTATGTTTTCACTGACAAAAACATTTCCCAAAAATTTCTACAGATGTCTAAATTAGATTACTTGAAATAGAAGAAACTAATAATCATTTCATAGGACGGATAGCAAAACATTTTTATACGTAATTTATAATTTATGAAGATCCTCTACCGTAATGGTAGAGTTAAAACAAAAGTTTATTTTAAAAAAAGCTGTCTTTATCTCTTTTTACTTCGTACTTAAAATGAATTCCAGTTGTAACTCTATACACGAGCGTAAAACACAAGGTCAAACGTCAACTGTTCCTCAACAATGAAATAGCATTTCGACCATAAATTTAGTATGTAGGTTGACACCGGTTTCAGTTTTTTAGTCGGTAACTAACAAAAACATTTCCTACTAATGCTTAATGACTTTGATATACATTGCAAGAAATTTATGGTCGGAAAATCCGAACTTAAAAATGACTAAGGATTTTTTGTTCCTAGTAAATATTGAAATAAATAATATCAACTAAAATTTAACAATATTTTGTAGGCGAAAAGTGGGCTTGAAAAATATATTAACCATTTGAAAGAAACTAATTTTTCAATTTAATCTTACCAAATTAGGCGTATGCGGGCCCACACATAGGACTTATTCCCAAACGTCGTATCTCCGCGATCAGAGTTCAATACACCGATATGTTCATTTCCCATTAACAACTCTATCGAACGAATGCCATTACTCAGTCTTGTAGGTCGGACTGTCCAGAGAACGATCGTGTACAAATATTTTAACTGCGATTAACAGTAGAAAGCCGGTAAAATAGGGTATGAAGTTATGTTCAATTTATTTTTATACTGAATTCGTCTTATTAAGCTACAAAACAGAAAATAATTTAAGATTGTATACGAACTATTTCAATTGAATCAACATTTTAAAACATTAAAATATAATCGTAACTATAAACCAAAAAGAATCATTCAAATTGCTTCTAAACAATTTAATGTACACGCACCAATGTACGAGTATTAAAAGCGATTGAACAATATTTGAATTAGTCACAAATGTCAGTCAAAGTTGCCATCTAATGCAATATGTTATGACTGACCGGGCCTCAAATGCCATTAGATTCACCTACTCATACCGGGTACCTAGCCTACTCGTACAATAATGGCGGGCGTACTGACGACGTGAATTGATGAGTGACCGACTTGCATATCGATGAAAGGTTGGATACACAATACACATTACGAGGCTAATGTGTTAAATTTATATTGACTTGATCGTCGTTTCTTTTTATATCCTTTAATTAAAGCACAGACAAAACCAAAAGTAGTTTTAGATATTTAGATAGCTTAATGTTATGCTTTTCAATTTGACTACATTAACTTAATTCCCTATATAATATTGTCTATTGCATAACAAGTATAATCGTGTAAACATTGTGTAAACCGTGTGAACGACGATAGAGCCTTATTATGAAAAGTTTATCTAACTCGACGTGAAAGGACGCTGTGAATTGAACTATACTCATAGTAAAAGTGCATACTATCTTTGCCAACGTTATTACTAGAAATAATTAGTCTTTCTGTTGATTAATGAGCTTTCATTAAACGTATGTTTGCAAAACACGAGCCTTAACGCAACAAGTCGGAGTAATTTCAGTAGCGAAATAATCATTAGCCGCATTACTGAGTCCCCTTGCGATAAATGACCGTTGCTAACTTCCTCGAAGCAAGATTCCATTAACTACAAATGAAAAAATAAAAAATATAAAAAAATAAAACGGTCCGTTCACACAACAGCGCGAGAAGCAGAAGTTTTATAGTAAATACGTAATGAGCTGGGAACGTAGCGGTGATCGGCGTCGGCCATTGTACGGGTTCGCCGCCTTCCGCTTGCCGCGACCACTCTAACCGGAGCCCCGGCCTTACATTCCTCGCTCGTTCGTTACGTACGAACAGTGCACGAATAAGTGAATCAGGAAGGGGCTGGTGGTGCTGGTTCGGTGTACATATTAGTATAGGAAAGTATCGAAAGGCGGAACGGCTCGATTGAAAAATAGAAAACGGCCGCTGCACCGGCGTGGCGATGCTCTACAAACACACGTGCATATTAACACGAGATGTGTTGCGCGTAACGTCAGGAAATCGCCGTCGTGCTATTGTTATGCGACGACTTATGTGATAGCCGGTTCAAACATCGATTCACTTTCTACCACTAATATGACTCGAATAGAGAACTACAGCAATTGAAACAAATTACAATTTATCCATGGATCCTTTAACTCGTCTATAAGTGACAGCTCTTACACAGTTTGTCGCCAACCCGCAGGCCCTTAGTTTTATCGTGTTACTGTTTTCTGTTGTACTAATATGTATTGGCAATTATAAAAAAATCATAGCCATAAGTTACTTAGCCTCAGAGACCATTCATCAATCACTTCTTACTAGTTCACTCCTAAACGTAAGCCATATTAACAGCTTGTATTTAGAAGGTTTAACAATCACTCCATGTAGTATATGCACATTATCAAATTTGGTTCTTTTTCCAAACAAAAATACAACTGGATTATTTCCTAAAAAATGAACGATGTTATGAAAAAAATTATACATAATGCTAAGGAAAGATGTCGTCAAACTGCGCGGCCTTTAACTCGCTCCTCTCGACACTTGCGCCACGTCTTCATCTTGCGACATCGCACCGACACAAACATTCATTGGTATTAAATTAAACAACCGTTTTAATAACATACAGCCAATCAAAGACGAATACAAAGCCTAAAACTGCACTGTAGTGTCAGAATTTTTCAAAGACATATTTTGTTTCAAATATAACTGCTACTCATTCCACTTGAGTCCAGTTAGATTGCATAGGAAATATTATGAAGTTATCTAACGCGTATTTCTTTACGCTCACTACCTTGATACAAATAAAGGCGCAATGCCAAAGCGCCATAAATAGGAAATCGTCGCTCCACTGGCTCGAATAATTCACTAACAATCACAGTTCTACGTGAAAATACTAATTTTATATGTAAATCGTACCTATGGTATGATAGTACTGATGTTAGCGGCTTTCTCGGTTAATAGTTTGAACGCAATGGAGTACAGCATCTTTAAAAAAATGTTCGTTAGCTGTATTTTCCGTTAAGACGCTATTCGCTTGTATAATTATTAACAGCAGTTATAAGTTCCACCAAGACCTAAAAAATTCCAATTAGAAAAATGATAATATATGAATACTATAAGAAGACAATTATTTACTCTACTGAGCCATGCTATTACACATCAACGACTATATAATCTCATGTGAATTCTCAAAAACGTAAGCGGATAATTATCAAATTTTATCACAATGTACGTACATTTACGTAATTAGCACGAGGCGAAGCGTAAATGTAAACACACGTTCACAATTTGTTTACAGCTCAAACAAAAGTGGCAGAAGATCGCCATCGTTTGGCTGACGTATACGACAAGTGTCAGTGTAGACAAAGGTTGCTTTATAAATATTCAAAACATGTTCGTTAGACGCAAACATTGTGATTGTACGCGCTGGAAGACTGTAATTGGATTCACGATTACTCTAATGATTCGTGGGGAATCTTCTCAGCTCGCAATGCCCTTCTACATCTAGTGTATCAAGTCTGCGGTCACAGGATTTACTTAACACTTATTTAGCTAATACATCACTGGAACTCCTTACAACAATGATAGTCCCTTTAACAGTCCCCTTTAGCTACGGTAGAATCATATTCTCTATAGAGTTTCCATATTTCCCTAGTTAGAGGTATTAGGTCAATGCAGTGTCCTATATTTTATCCCTAATAATTACACATAGAATGATATTCTACTCTAATATTCGTTAGTTACACCAACTAACGATCGATACCTTAATCAGAACAATGTAATCTCATTTTCTTTGGCTTATAAAAAAATCTTTTGATAATTTTCACTTTTTATTTATATCAACGTTTTTTTCTCGATTTAAACAATTTTGCAGTGAAAAATACATTATAAAATAATTCTTTAATTTTATGTGTATGAAATATGCTAACAAGAATAAAGATGCAAATAAAAGATTACACATTCCGCGACAATCGGACATGAGAACGACATAGTTTAGCGTCTTAGATGTGTTATAATTAATAATTAATTAGGTAGCCGCATTCTATGCAATTAAGTCATAATTAGCTACAGACGACTAATATCAAATTAATTAACCAAATTCAACGGAGCGTATGTAAAAAACATCATAACTGTCGATATAATGTTCTCAAGTCGCAATAATGATAACACCAACACATTGTGGGACATTTGATACGATGTTTGGGTTGTGCCACAAATGAAATTTTAAATTAATAGAAACCGCTCGCTCGCCTATTTGACCAATAACAAAATTGCAATTAATTATCTTGATAAGAGTTTCAACAAACATACATTATCTTAAACGTAAGTTTGTAATCTCTATATAAGTGCGTTTGACTTCCATAATCTTGAAATTCCTACATTGTAAGGGGTTTAAGTACTTGACTTGTAATCTACAGGTCTTCGGTTCGAATCCCACCATGTACCAATGTGATTTTTCGATTTTTCTAATTTTATATGTACATATAATAACTTACCCGATGTTCTTTCGGTGAAGGAAAACATCGTGATGCAACCTGAACATATCGGAGAAGAAATTTAAAGATATGTGTGAAGTCAACCAACCCGTACTGGGCCAGCGTAGTTGACTAAGGCCTAGTCACCTTAACTTAGGGTAGGCTCCGAGTCCCTCAGTGGGGACGTATGGTCAGCTGGTGATGACGATGATGATGATGAAGCTATTGGTCAAGGTAAAAGGCTGTAAAATTTGTAGCTACCTTTGTTTCGAGGTAGACATGTCATTATCTGAAGACGATGATTAAATTCATGTAAAATGTACGCAAATACATGAGTTGTTCTAAAACGCTCATCGCGTGTACCTTGAGGTGCGCGTAGAACGGCACGGTTAGAAGTCGGCCGTCAAATCACAGCGCGCCGATACCGCCCGTCCTTCACGCTTCACCGGCCGCGGCTGGCTGCGAAACTCACCGCTTATGCACCACTACATTGATGCATTACTTCATTATTTTTCTATACTAGTATTATTAAAAAATTGTATGTATTGAAATAACTCAAAAATTACTGGGCCGATTTCAAAAATTATTTCACCATAAAAGCAACGTTATCGCTGATTAACATAGGCTTTTTTACTATTTTTTAATTTCACGTGGACGCAGTCGCGTGCAACAACTATCTGATATAAATAGAACACATCAATAGTTCTCAGAAATAAGAAAATTATTGTTTTTATATGTTTAATTGTTTACTGACGAATTGATTTCATGATAAATAGATGTAATAAGTTTGGTTAGTACGTAACTATTTGATAGATCTAAAACGTTTGTTTCAAACTCATATGTCATCTAAGCGATTAAACGCGCTTCTGTAACTGACTGCTTTTTGACAATGCGCGTCAGTGGAAATAGTACTTTTATTGCTCATTTAAATAGTCGCACTACTTAAAAAGGGGTTTTAAATAATAAATATAAGCATTTACATTGAAGTCCACGAGTGCAATGTTATAGTATACCGGTAGTCTAGTATCCCTCAGCCTATAAGCCTAAGCCAATTAATATTGTACGCCTCTAGAATTCTTTCTACTTTATAAAGGATTACAAGCAAAGAGATAAACACGTATAATCCAACTTAAACCAGACAAGACATTAGTAAGCCGATGTCAAGTATTGATGTACACCATCTGCTTCTACCATCGTTTTAAAGAAACTTAAATCAGAAAAACGTTTAGCTTTATTCACCATCTAATATACTCTCGAGATATTTTCTCAACACTACAGAGAGCTAAATAAATCATACACTCAATAGAATTAATTAAAACCGCAACCAAGCTTATAAAATTATGATCATCTTGTAATTATTGGGTAAACCAAGTGTAAAACTGTTTTAAACTGCGCACAAGCACAAAAAAGACTTCCTTTGATACAAGCAGTGGCTGTAAAAAGTTAACGTGATTAAAAAATTAAAAACATTATCCATCGACGTCAGAGTTAAATGTTTAACGTCTGCATTAAATACTTGAACACATCTTAAATGTTTTCGTAAAATTTACACACATTTACACAATTGATAATTACTTTGAAAACGTATCTACTCATTATTTTCTCTAGGTATTAAGTTTGATTCAATAAAAAAACTTATTAACAGTGGTTAATAGATTTTTCGAAACCCAAGTCTGGCTTATTGGACTGCTCCGATCTATGCTAATATTTCCTGATCATGTCTGATATGAGATTTTTGTAGCTAAAGGCGTCTTTCTACAAATCCGACGATAAATCTGCTTTTCCTCGATTGTGAAAACATTACTAATATTATTTGAAACAGTAATTCATAAATTAATTACTTAAACGCCTATAGCTGCTTGTTCATGAAATTCAAGTTCGGAGAAAATCAAATCACAAAAGTATATCGTCTGTGACATCCCAACACAACAATTGTCTATTCGGTTGTGTGTTGGGGGAAGCGAGAGGTCTTTGGCTCCCCGAGGAATGCGCGTGGGCGCTGCTCCCATGCGCCTGACTTTCCATTCATTCGAGCGGCGCTATCTTATCTCGCTCAATATGCTTATTACACCGTCTAAACGTTTCCTACTTACATTTACTAATTCAATGATCGCTTCATGAACCGAACTTGGCAATAGAGTTCTCATGTAATTTTAAATATTAGTTGTAGGGAAGATTTATTAGATCCCGCCGCGAATCCATAAATATGTACTCTTTGTTGAAAAAATTAAATTGCTTTATCAATGGAAATGAATTTTTGAACCTGACTGGCAAATTTATAACCAAACCAATTAACATATTCGTTCTGAAATGATTAAATGCTACAAAAATTTTAGTCAGAAATAATTAATTGATTAGTAAATATTACAGTAGCTTGGTATTAACTTATTGTAAAAGCGAGTAATTAGCATGTTTCCTGCATTAACTGTCGTGTTTCAGAATATTAATTACTGGTTATAACTAGATCTGTTATCGCCTCACTGTTGCTACTGTATTGTTCAGTCTATGCGGATAATAGATGGCGTCACTCGTTGTTCTTCAAAGATATACTTTGAAAATTAAAATAAATAAAACCATCTTTGACACTCTTAACTTTAAAATCCAATTATCAAGTTTATATGCATCGATTAACAGTTGATTTTTTTGTTAATTATAACAATTACCTCACATAACTTTGCATGTTATTAATTTTCGTAAATTACTCCAAAGAAATATTTACACAGGTACTTATAAATTGAAGCAGATTTCTGCTTGACTTCCGATTCAATAATGTTTCCATAAATTGCTGTGAGTGCGGGACATCATTTTGATTGGCAATAAAACCCCAACCGTTCTGAATGAACCATATTAAAAGGCTATTAATATAATTTGCACCTTTTTTACGACTGCAAACTTAATGTCGCTAACAAGTCGTAATCCGAATTCGCGGTGTTATAACGTTTTGATTCAATTGCAATTTACAACAAACATTTTTATCTTATTCAAGCTTTATTCTTGCAATTGTTTTAACGCTTTATTTTATTTAGTTGTTATGTAAGAGGAATCGGTTGTTGATTACGATATGAATGTAAATTTATTTATAACTGTGATCAACACTTCTTGATACTAACGATATCAATATGGCTTTTGTTGAAAATATCAACATATTACAATGAATTTAAAAGATTGATCGTTTCTTCTTAAACTTGATTTGCTTCAAAAGGAGGCTATCTAATTAACTGTGTTTTGTGCAAAACGTTTCCTGAATTCATTATAAATTTTTGCAAACAGTCGACACTGATTGACACTTTAACGAAGCCGTTATTTATAACATTCTAGGCAACAAATTATTGGAACTGAAACACAATTATTTGACAGATTTTTATCAGTTGAACATAGATAACAACGTAATTTCCAACGTTCACATCAGATAACAACTAACCGCAACACAGTTTTCCCATGTTACAAAATTATTCCACCGAACTGATTGTTTGATGATCTATTTAGTTAAAAAAGAGTGCTGATTCGCACTGTAGCTCCAGTCTTACTGTTAGAGAATGTAATTAACTATGTGCCTAAGTTTTTATTCTTTAAGTCAAAGCAATTGGAACATAAAAATAATAGATAGTAGATGAGATTTACTTTCTAAATTGACTAAGCGATTTACAAGTGATAGGCTGATCTCCCTTCTTCATTAGTATCATACGTCATAACTTATTTTATCTTGTTAGAATTTCCCAAACTTTATCACATTGGTACTCGATGCGATTCAGTAAGAAACGATAAGCTGAAGAGCGTCTGCGATTGATAAAAATTATCACTTCAAAGTTAACCTGCTTCAAAAAACTACATTTTTAGTAATATACTGGAAACATGAAATGTACATTGATTTTAGTTTTGGTTCTAGGTAAGTTCATTTTAACTGTGAACTAGTGTTATTTTTACCGTGTTTACAACCCTAAGACAAATCGTGTGACCAAAAAGTGTAATTTTATTATTTTCATAAACAAAAGGACTTCATCGTTAATTGCGGTTAGGTGTTGAACGAAGTATAAATGCGTAAAAACATTTTATTTTTATTACAGTTTTATCAAATGAACTAGAATCGTTACCAAGTAATTTGATAGCAACGGATACATCATCAGCTCGCATTGTTAATGGTATTGAAGTCGACATAACACAGGTGCCATATCAAGCAATTTTACGAAGAAAAGTGATATCAGGTTGGGCTCACTTGTGTGGAGCTACTGTGATCAGTACAAAGTCATTGGTTACTGCAGCCCACTGTACTGCAAGGTAAGTGATTTTTCAAATAGCCAAATAGCTAAAGCGGACAGTCTTAGCAATAGACTAAATATGCTTTTCTTTCTAACATCTAAGAATCAATATATACGCAGTACTGAAGTCTTCGTACGACACTTATAATTTTATATTTTGCAGCTATGAGTTAGAACCACCATCATTGCGCGCAGTCGTAGGTACCTCATATCGCCTATCTGGAGGTAAGACATATGAGCTGTCAAAGCTCATCATCCATGAGTTATATTCAACCACGACGTTAGAAAATGACATCTCGTTGGTGATCACCACGAAAAGGATGACGTTTAGTGCGAGTGTGCAAGCAGCCAGTATTCCAAATGCTAATTTCCTTTTGCCTGTTGGTTCAACTGCGTTAGTTTCTGGATATGGAAATATTTCGGTAAGTTTTTACTGCTGACCATTTAGCACTAATACGCTACATTTTTTTACGTCATCTACAACTTTTTTTATTACATTGCAGTCTACGGGAGCGTCTTCTTCGGTGTTACTGGCAGCGCGAGTCAAAATAGTCGAACAAAATACGTGCGCACGCGCATACATACGTATCGCGGACATTACGCAAGGAATGTTATGTGCGACGGCTGATAATCCGCCAAGAGACGCCTGTCAGGGGGACTCGGGAGGTCCTCTGGTTGTCAACAACACGTTAGTAGGCGTGGTGTCATGGGGCGAAGGCTGTGCAGATATGACTTATCCTGGAGTTTACACGAGGGTCTCTGAATATAACTCATGGATAAACAAATATTTGGAGAATTAAATTTAATTTTACAGTAAAAGCGTTTTGATTCTACGATTCTATTCATTTATATTAAATCTTTGTTCTAATTGCGAGGAAAATCCACTGGGAGGAATGGAATCACAACTGAATAGTTGCATATTGTTAGGTGACAAGCGTTTAAAGGTGTTCAAAAGAAATAGGGTGCAACGTGTCTAAGCTTGCGTCTCTTTAGTCGGCCGTCAGCGAGCGCTGCCGCACTGATTGATTGCCTCATTTAAATCCGACGCTCGAGATTCGATTATGATTAGCCTCTATCAAATTGAAGTCATCTCTAGTGACAATATGCGGGGGTCACGTTAGGAAATATACTGTCGCAAAACAGACACCCAATGTTATATGACATCTATGTACATTAAACAACTTACTGAAGATTATTTTAAATTCTAATGTTGAACTTAAATCAGGTACCATCAGAACAGAAGTTAATCTTAGCGACAGGGTGTGGATGCTGTCCTGACCGGACTGTATAGGATAATTCTTGAACACTTAAAGCAAATTTCATTTCTCTAGAAATCCAGATAAAGCAAACAGCATAGAAGACAAGATAAATAGATGTTATGTCTGGTAGGTTATTGATCCAAATAATGTGACTAAATTGTACCAAATACTGAACGGTATTAATTAATTTTGACAACCCTATTTGAATAGCGAGTCTCTCACAGGAATCGATCTCTCATTGTCGTCGCAACTCTTGTGACACTTCGCGCGCTGGCTGACGTCGCGCCTAATCATACTCCGCTTTTTCTTTGTTCTTAATCTGTGGGCGGGGAATTCAGTCAGTTATTTATATTCCAGTTCGTTGTTTATATGTGTCACAGTTTGAGAGATTTGTTAATAACGCGTTGAACATCTCGTGTTATATTTAATATATCTTCTCTGATCTATAAACAGAATGTTTTTTTTTCTAGTGCTGTCATTGAGACGTGTATAAATGTCCCCGCCAGTATATGATTCCGATGATATTTCCGTCATGTTGTACGTATAAACGATTTAAAGTATTTGAAAATAATGTTGTGATCTACATTATTTTTAACATCACAAAATATTTTATTTGAATTTCATGTCATTTTATTCTCATTTAACATTCGCAGCGACTTCATCTTGTTTATTTAAGACATCGTACAAGTTTGTTTAGTAGTTTGAGAAATTAGCGCGGTAGATGGAACTTAAATGTGGGTATTTTCTGTCATATTTTTTATTCTTCGTTGCTTTATCTATATTTGTTTTCTTCTCTATTTTACAGATCAGATACTCAATGAAGAATTGAAGATTAATCTGAGTCATTGGAGGTTTTATTGCATAAGTCATTTAACTAATCAAAAGTTATTGATTCATGTTCCCGATAGCGGCCTATTTTAACATTGTGTTTGTGTATCGTTTAATCGTCGTTTACATATCAAAGTAGATTGCATGATAAATAAGCTGGTAAGTCAACGGCGTCAATGTGTCGCCAATATTCAATTCGATTAGGACGTCGAGCGTCTAAACCCACCAATAAGTATGTGTTATATAGTCCCCCGGCCTATTACCTGGCAATTTCACAGAACAATCTACGTCGGATCGCGTCGACGGCACACAGTTGCAAGCGCGACACGCAGCAACACAGCGACACGCCGAGAGGGACGGCGCGTCGGGATTTGTTTGCACAGTGTAGCTTTCCCTGTCGCCCGTAGGCCGTGGGCGTGTGTGCCGCCATCTGGCGGGTGGCGGTGCGCGCGTGTGCTGGCGCCCCCACACCGAAGCGCCCCCGGCTCGGGGTAGCAGCGCGCCTGTGTGAGTGACCCAGTCGAATAAATCTAATGTAATACACACAAACATATTGGTGGCGCGGCGTGTCATTTTTACGCTTGTGTTGCCGCTTGCCGCTACTCGGGACTTTATGCGCGATGATATTATTATTCTGACGATTACGGCATCCTTTATGCTTACAATAAAATAATTAATAAGGGATGAAGTATATTGTTGCGCGGCGCAGCGCCGCGATCGGTATCGGCGCTTAGCGCTTACCTTCATTCACTTTACAAAGGTTACGATAGAGTTCATTAGTACGTGTTTATTGTAATGGCCGTGTATTGTTTAACGGCTCCCTCTTTAGTAATTGTTTTGCGTCTGTTTCCCTGTTCGAGAATAACAATAAAATTGCAAAACCCCTTATTTTTTGTAATTTAAAATATCAAATAAGTTCTTTACCGTCAATATTAAATAAAAACTTTAATTAAACGTAGCAAATTTAACCGTAAATGCATAACTTATTGATCACTGTACAATGTTAGACTAGTGGTTGCTTGATCATAGATTAAAAATGTCAAAATTTCTTTGAAAAATTATAGTATGTATTTGAAAAATTATGTATATTATTACCTAATTAACAATTTAATGATTGCACTGTATTTATAGCATATAACAATAGTTATAATTGTCTCTAATTAAGCAACGTGTCGTAGGCAGCGAAACAAAAACTTGTTGAATTATCAGCTTAATCTGTGACGGAACAGTTGACGAGCCGCTCGACCCCCGTTCAGTTTAACAATTACGCGGCAGGCTCATTGTGATGCGACCCTACCTCTCCAGCCATTGTGGACACCACTATGCCCGGCCAGCGGACCTCGACACCTCATCCCAATAACTCGCACCCCTCTCACGCCTAAATTAAACCAAGATACAAGGGAAGGGAAGGTCAACTTACGCTGGAGAATAATATACAAATATTATTATCCAGCCCGTTCACAAATATCAATAACGTATTACCAACATCGGGACTGATTCAAAAAGTTAATAACGAGATTTTAGAGGCGTTATAAGGCCATTTGGCGTTGATTAAGATGGCGACTAGCTACGAATTAAATTAACTAATCTAGTTACAAATCGATGAATTTCAAACGGAATATATTACCTGGTTTTATCATTATTTATGCTAAATTTAATTTATGTTGGCAAATAATTGCCAGCCGCCAGCTCCGTGGTGGCTCGCTGTCATAAATTAAATATTTATGTGCACTTTATTAGCTACAATGTTTGATACGATATCTACTAAACATTGTCGATTTTCCTTAATTTTAAGTTTTGACCACAGATGGCGCTACTTGTTTTAAATTTATAATAATTAAACTAAGTTACTAAGTTCTTAGAGCTAAATCAATAAAAGCCACTAATAATAATTAATATTTAAAAGGTGATAGATGTTAATCAATATCAATTAAAAAGTAAATAAAATAGGAAATTATCCAAAGAATGAAAACAATCATATGTATAAAAATGTAAGAACAACGGCCAACACTTAGCCCGCATACAAATGATCTGTCTTCTAACCTTATACTATGGTAAATACAGATCTAACTAAAGAGACAATATCTCCGGCGCTAAAAGGCCAGCCCGAGCTCGGGTGGGAGGCAAGGAGGGCGAGAGAGGGCCACCCTCTCTGCGAAATTACTACATTTGAAGGGAACAACTTTTTATGAGAAATAAGCCGCTATGAATCTCGAATTATAAGCGAATCGAGTGGTGTGAGTGCATTACACTGAGCTTCTGTATCGATTTAACAATGACTCGACGCTCTACGGCTTCTGATCCCTCTCCTTTAAACACAACCGTTTAAATTGAATGCCACACAATACACAAAAACGTTGGCATCAACCTTTTATTTATAGAAATCCATTGATCCAATGAGATAGAAATAAACTAAAAAAATTATTGGTACCAAGCAATTTTTAAAACAATCTCATCATCAACTTGCCTTCCCTACGGAGAGTCGGCACAATATCCTCTTTCATACATCTCTATCAGCAGTAATATCTGCATTCACACCCTTCTTACACATATCCTCTTTCAGACAATCCATCCATAGTTACTTCGGTCTTCCTCTACCTTTCTAGCTATTTTCAATCAATTCAACTTCTAAAACAATGTCTGTAAGAATATTTTCTTACTAACTAAAATACCATCAACAAAATATATTAATGTTATAAAAACAATCTTCGGATGTACCCTTCAGACACCATCGCTATGAATCATTAGCCAGACTAAAACTATAAACGTCAAAAGACACTTTCGAAAGACGCTCGAAGTTGGAAAACTGAATAAGCATGGAACCAATGTCAATGAACCTTAAATTTTTAATTTTGTTACATTTAACTGACAAGTTATTTTATTGTAGTTTTATTTCTTGAAATGTTAAACTAAAGTTGTCTGGCAACCATGTAGATGGCGTTGTTGTGCAGACAAGAGTACAACTATAATTGTTACATATTTTAAATAGTAGCGCCGCGACTTCGCCGGTGAATTAAAAAAAAAATTAGTAGCCTATGTCCTTCTAGAGTATGTTCTACATCTATGCCAAATTTCAGCGATATCCGTATTCTGAAAACACTAATAAGCCTTAATGAGATCTAATGTTTTGCTTTTTTTGTATAAAATCATTAAAGTAAACAAAAGAATTTATAAAACTTATCTTTAGACGATAAATGTAAATCAAATGATAACGAGATCACATTTTTCTTTTCGTCGGCCAGTACGATAATTTCTCAATCATATGCAAATTTAATTGTTACGGAAGCTAAGCTTTAAGCTAGACTTGCAGGTAACCGGTTTTTATGTTTACCGATCGCCTGAGTCACGGCATCAATCAACTTAGTCTGAACACATCATACAATGACCTTTTCTTTTTAGGTGTAATAATTTTCAAGGACATTTTTTGCCTCAACTCGTGTTGATTGATCCAATTAAAACTCCTGCTTGAGCAGTTCCCAACGAGATCATGAATAATAATGATATTACGTATAAATATGTCTTTTAACGAGAACAATTTTTTCCGTGATATAAATGCTTCGATTAGACTTCTAAGACTAAAAACTGAGTATTCAATAACGTCGTTACTTGATTTCTTAAAAAGTACACGTGATAATTAATAACGAGAAGTATTTATCTAATTTTTACTGAATTCCTCATGATTTTTACTAAATTTAGATTCAAGAAAGAGGTAAAAGCATCCATTGTCAATCGTAACCGAATGTAAATAATGTTACGTAAGGTGAATGTGAGATATCCCTCAGTGGGCGGCGGGAACGGAATGCCGGAGGAAAGCTGCCGGCCTTGACACCACGATATTTGGTGCGACCATCTTGACAATCGTTAACGGGAACAGTGACACGTGAAACAGCCAGTATACCAACAAACCCGTGGCCTGTTCTACCTACTCTGTGGTCGATAATGACAGGGTAATGCGCGTTTACTACGCTTCCACGCCCCGTGCGCCGGCGTCTCGCTGCGCACGGTAATTAAGACGCCTCCCGCGCGCATCTGATCTAACTGAACGCCACTTTAGTGGTAGTTTAGGCAAATACACTTTTTATAACCATTAAGGTAATTAAACATGCCACAGCTTCGAATTGTGTTAACGTTTCATATTTTTTTTCAAGTGGGGCGGTAAACGAAAACGCAAAAACGGCCATTTGCGAGGCGATTAAAAAAAGGTGAAAGCAAACGGACGATTATAAAATGACCCACGTGAACGTATTCGTGCGGACAATATTTTAAAACAAAATGTCACACGCTTTCCACGGGTGTCTACGCCCCTGCCCACCCCGTCTGCCGGGGGTTGGGGCGCGAGGGCGACGGGAGGGGGCGCGGGGCGGCGACGTCACCCTGTCGACTGGGGGTGTCATTGTGGACTGTGGTGTCGTAACTCCGCGAACTTTTTAATTTACAATTAGGTAGCTTCCCATTTCTCTGCCCTATTTAGCTCTCGTTTTTCCGGTAGCCACGGCCGTAGTTCATAATTAAAATTTATTTATCGCGTTATTGTGAAAATATAAAGTGTTCGCGAATACAACAGAGGAAAGGTTTATAATACAAACTTAACTGAGAATGCCTGAATAAATAAATAAACTAAAACGAAACTGATCTTATGTTATCGGTAACTATAGAGAAAACAAATATTCACATTACAACTCTGTGTCCCATCGTGAAAGAGTGCATTCTGTAACTGTTTAACAAACCGATAAATCAGTACTACAGGACCTTGCCAGCGGGGTGTCAACAGAGATTGCTCATTGTGACATCCGCCCTACTAATTATCTTGTTTCAACAACATTGGAAGGCATAGTTGGCTTTTGTTGTCACTCAACAATTGTTATTTTGTTATTAAACGTAAGTAAACATAACAAGACTATAAACGTAGACGTATTCAGTAGCCAAAAATATTGTTCCTAAAAAAAAGTATAATTATGACATAATTTTTACTTGGTGGTACGTGGCCTTTAGGTTAAAGGATAATATTTTTTGTTATGTGTTATGTTTATAATCTAAGCGTCTTGAGATAAACGAATATGGTAGGATAGTACCTGACGTCAGAGGGTCCATTAAAATGACGTCAGAGTTAGCCGAGTCAAATTCTATTATCCGTCTAGGTATGCAAGTGGTAGGGGAAAATGAGGTACTGCCTAACCTCTCCCCCGCCGCCCCGCTCCCCCGTACGCCCTTCACATCGGGCGCCGGAGAACTTTCTTGTTTCCCTAAAGATATTCGTATTGTCTGTACTGGTCATGGTACAAATATTTTGTACTCCTTTATCAATATTCAAGTAAGATTGAGATTAAAATTTCGTAAACTAACTTCCTTTATGTAGGTAGGATTTGTCACTAGATGTCTCATGGCTTACACACTGTACGAGAATTCAACTTTATTTAATACTGGCTGTTGCTCGCGACTTCGTCCGCGTGAAAAATAATAAGATACACGTGTTACTTATTGATAACGTAGCTGTTTAATAGTGAAAGAATTTTCGAAATCGGCCCAGTAGTTTTTGACTTATTTCAATACATACAAAACACAAATCTTTCCTCTTTATACTACTAGCTATATTACTGGCTGTTCGCGTGCGGCTCCATCCGCGTGTAATTATAAAAACTTTATTTTATTGTTTACATTTGTCAAATTATCAATTGCAAATGTCAAAA
>LD700007.1:3346653-3357623 GCA_003118335.3 Papilio memnon | reverse complement strand
GATGTATAGATCTTCAAAATATTCTACTTTGGTATTCAGTATTAAATAAGGTTTAAATGACTATTTACAGATGTGTGTACATAGATGACAATTAATCAAATTCAACTGGAACTAAGTTGAATTCCCCGCGACGTTTTGACTGTTAGTGTGGCAGAATAGAGCTTCCGAAAATAGCTAGTACGAGGGCGATCACTCTATTCTATTCGTGAACTTATGAAGTTATTTCCAGAGTTCCGATAGCTCGGTACTGTCGATCGCTGCTCGAACTAATTTGTTATTGTATTACGCTTCTCCAATAACCGCATAGTTGTTTGAACATAAGAAACATTTAATTTAGCTATAGCCTAAATTAACCATATAAATTCTTATCCATAGAATATTAAGAATTACATAGATCGAGTCTTATTCATAAACTTGTTTTATTTAAAAGCCAACCTGTTTGAAATATTAAAAGTTTATTGAAATGTATGATTCTATCAAAACATTCTCTTTAATAAAATCTCTAGTATACAAATGGTGTAAGCGTATCCAATACAGCATTGAGATAGAGGTCAGATATAGCTTACGAATAGAAAATAAGACATACATCTAATACGTCTAGACTCGGGGCAATTCATCGGGGACTTCGAACGCCGACTCGACCGCCCCAAGGCAAACATATTACACCAAATTACATTTATTTTTTAAACACCAATTGCTACTTGAAATCAGTTGTTTTGATTTAACTTTAATAATAAATTTTCTCCACTCACAGGACCCGTAACTAAGACATTATCGAGCAAGATATACAATATATATTGTATTGAGTATAAAAAGCATTGGTATGTATTATGGAAACCACTGTTCCTAGAAGTTGTTAGGACAATTAACTAAAATCGATACACAATGGTTTATATTAGGATAAATTGGACTTAAGCAACGATATAGCTTGAATAGCAAAAATGTGTATAGCATAGCACAAAGGTTACTGACATAAGTCGTAAAATTTGTCGGCTCCGATGCCAATGGACAGGCCAGATCATACGAAAGACCGATAACCTTTAAGAAATACCAATGTTAGATACTTAAAGGTAATTTAAAGACACATAAATAATTATTTTTAAACGCTAATACTACAACTCAACTTATCGCTGAAGTTGTAGAAACATGCACCATCAACGTATTGTACCGTTAGGGTGCTTCTTTATCGGTGGTAACAAAAAAGCCTCCGATAGACCGCCACCCTTGCAGCACAAAAAAGAGGTCGAACACAAATCAGAATGGTCATCGAATGCTACATTCGTAACGCTGCGCTTTTGTAATAAATCTATTAGAGTCAGTAGTTTTAAATTTAAAGGTACAAGGTGTCGAAAGATCACATCGTATTTCTTCTTTGAAGACTTTTGTACCTTTAAAAAATACACCAATTCTTATGGTCTTTTAAACTCTTTGACATACCCAAACAAAATTATATACTTTTTGTTCTTTTTGTTCTTGTCGTCGGAGATGCCTATACACCCAATATTAAATACTAGCTTTCGCCCGCGACTCCGTCCGCGTGGAATTTAAAAAAACAAAAGTAAGTAGTCTATGTCTTCTTCCAGAGTATCCTCTATAACCATGCCAAATTTCATCGAGATCCGTTCAGCCGTTTAGGCTACAAACTCCAACAAACATCCATCCATACATCTAAACTTTCGCATTTATAATATTAGTTAGAGTTAGATTAGATTACCGAAACACATGAATCGACACCAACTAAGGAACTGTGGCAATACTACAATACCTAAGGGTCTAGTCTGCTTAGTGCTTAAATAATTTCATCCTAAATAAACTTTAGTCTATGTTTCATAACTTTCAATTGTCAAATAAACATGTTTTAATTTGGAGAAACAATTGAGGCGGGCGTGGGAAGCGACAACTCTTGAATGGGAACGAGAACTTCGTGACCGATACGCGTCTCGAATATTCCATAATTTCCAATTTGTTTGAAAAAAAATCTTTACCTGCTGTTAAATAACGGGAAGGAGCATTGCCACGTGCGCCCGCAGCTTGCGACTTGCGGACACGCCGGGACCCTTGCTTTGTGTACAGACCCTTAACGTATACCTACACCACAATCAGTATTCATACTAATAATAATGCTAACTACTCTTTTACGTAAATATTGTTACTGCTAAATTTTTGGTGTACCGTGTTATAGAACTAGCTGTTCCCATGCGGCTTCATCCGCGTGAAATTATAAAAACTTTATTTCATTGTTTACATTTGTCAAATTATCAATGGCAAATCTCAAAATGACATGACATGATGACAAACCATGACAATCTTGCTTCCATGATGTTGGCAGCAACTTATGGTCTCTTTCCCACATTAGGGTTTTTATCCAAAATATTAACCCCCAAGTTTAATAGCGTGAAAATATATAAAGCGTGACTAAGTGTAGGGCTTTTTATTAAAAAAAAGTATTATTCAAAAATATGCTGTAATTGCTGACATCTTAGGCAACAAAGAAGTGTGTGTTTTTTATATTAGTATAGAAGTATAGATTAAGAAGTTAAGCTTTAATGCTCCCGTGTTCAGGCATCGATTCTCTTGAGCATAAGTCACAATTTTGCTTGCGAATGGTAAAAAATATTCCTATGTGTAAGAAACGTATACTACCAATAATGGATAAGTTCATTAACCTCTAAACGTAGCGTCGTCTAGCTGATCTCACACTACGTGAGTTTACGACGTCAATCGTCAGTTTCTCTTAACAATAGCATTACAGGGAAAAATATCTGGAAACGTAGGTAGTACTGGGTGGCGAAATGAGTTGCCCTTAGCCGGCGAGGGTGTGAGGCGTACGAAATTTTTGTGTGGTACAAGTTAAAAGAGACAGACACGCTGAACATTCATATTAACGCGGGAAACCAGAAGCTCTTACTATTTGTTGAAATACTATACATGTCCGTACAACTTATATAATTGTTGTGTTGGTACTCACGGAGTCCAAGAAAGAAATTTAAAACTCTATTGGAAATATTATATGTCCCAAAATCTTTTTCTCTCGCCGATAATATTTAAGTTTCTCGTTTTCGCGATTAAGATTTTCCGCCATAATATTAATAGTCTTAAAAAATAAAGTGTTTTTTATGTTGTCACAAAAGACAATTAAATAATTTTTGCAATAAGAATAAGAGAATCTTAGAGCGCTCACGCTACCGCTTATAGTTTGTACCAGCAATCCGAAGAGCCCAGTTAGATGGAACTCTCCCGTTCTGCCATAAATCTTGGGACCCTCGACCGCCACCCGGTCGCTCTCCGAAAATATCTATAAATACCCTCCTTTACGTACATATTTCAAACATTAACAGAACGGCCCCAAAGTCGGATGACAAAATCTTACTTTAACAACTTATTGACATTATGTCCTCTGTTATAATACACACACAATATAATGTTAGTACTAGTAGTAGTCTAGATTTGACAGACGAAACACAGTTAACCGTTATAATTGTCAGTTTTTAAAGCGTTATTATTTATTGAGTAAGGATCAAGTAGCGATCTAATCTCAGATAATGAGTCAACATGGTGACACGTGTTCCCGTGCGGAATGGTAAACAGATGCTCATTGCATTGCGTGGATGACGTCCGCGCTACCAACTGCGTTTTACGATCGATGTTAATCAATTATCACTTATGACAAATGGAAGAACATCGATTATTCTCTTAGTAATTCTACATATATTTTCTGTAGCTACAAAGCCTTCTGACTAAACAATCTGCGTCGATATCAACAAGAAGTCAATCAATAACAATAAATATCAGTCAACTGTAATGCTTGCTAACAACCGCTAGATGGCTCTATAAGAAGATTTACTGAAAACATACTGGCTTATATTCGCAAACTAAGCTATTGTCTTTCAATAGGAAAGAACCATAAGCTTACAGGCGTTAAGTATGCATTTATACTTTCTACTGCATTTTTTTACATAATCAAATGTCAAGAGTGAAAATCCAAACGCAACTAAAGTTTTTACATCTACATTTAACTTTTTCAAGTACACGATAATTAAGTTAGATAGAAAAGCCCACCCAGACCTTACCAGATTAATATATTCAAGCGGGTAATCGCTCGAGATATACTGAGAGAAGCTTACTGGCGTTTAACATAGAGCAGAAAAAATGCACTCGCTCTGTTTGTGTACTGGCAATTCTTACATGTTCGTGATACGGCTGTGTTTTTGCACGCGACGCACGGGAACCGCGCACTATAAGGCGTCAGTGTAAATTATTCTTGCCCATGATGGGCTCACAATAGAGGGCAAAAACCTCTAATCGACTCACACTCGCTCGATACATTATTACATGTTAATTATTGCATTCACTTACGAGCGTAGCGCCGATAATTCTTTTACGTTGTTTTGCTACCATTAGACTCGATAAATTTATAGTGCGACTAACGTTATTAAATTATTATAATTTTGAATAATATTTACGGAAAACGTATGAATGAAGCCAAATGATAAATGCAGTAGTAAATAAGGTATGTACTTATGTATATTTGCAACAAAAATCAAATTCACAGTAAAAGTATAGTAAATGCGGTGGGAGATTCAACAAGCCGACCCTCCGCTTTCAGGCACGTGGGGAGGTTGCAGGGAGGCGTGCAGGGGTGGGGGGTGGTTGGCGACGACCGGATGCGATGGAAATCACAACTCTGCTGCTATATCCGCTTTGAGCGCGTGCTACTTCTAAACGTTATGTTATTACATGCAATTGTCTTGTAAATTAGCTCATTAACAATTTTCACAGCATGTATGGCAAAATTATTATGTTTTAAGCAAAATAAAAAAATATCACAAAAGTCGTCATTATTTATGATTATTTCTTGACACTTTATTCCTCATGAATACTAGTTTAACCACAAAAAAAATATTTTACAAGGTTTTTTTAGGTAAAGTTACTACTAGACAACAGCGTACGTGCGTCCAATCACGTTCATTTCAACTCTATCTGTGCGGTTTACATGCCATACTGGTAACTCTAATATGACACATATTTATATTAATTTTAAGAAACATTTGAAATTTGGATAACTAAAGGTATATGGCAATACATTATTGCATTGCATTAGTAATAGGACAGGCGTCGTCTGAAAATCGATGGCAACAACGATCGAACGTCGCCCTTGTTTAGTGCACAAACGCAACCTTGACCTTATAGACAGAGCAACTTGTGGCAGCCCTTTTAGTACAAATACAGAAAAAAAAACTATTATTTGTATTATGTGGACTGGCAATATAACATTTTCAAATAATTTCTTCTGAATTAACTCGGTATACTTGTAATATATTGGACTTTACCATTGATATCGCTACTTGTGTGGTGAATAATCGTATTTTCTAAAGACATGGGTTTTTACCTTATCAAACAACTCATTCGTCCTTCAATTACAGTTTATATTAAATGGAGCATGGGTTTTACAATTTCTCATAATATAATTATTATGGTACACTAATAACTTGCATCTTCCTTATTCTCTTTTAACAAGGTCAATAACAAGTTTTCCTTTCTACATCTTTTTCTATTATAAAGCGTAGCAAAATATGGAATAACTAGCTTAAGCCCACAATTCCGTCAACGTGGAATTAAAAAAGAAAAGTAGCCCTTGTGTTCTTTTAGACTACCCTCTACATCTACACCAAATTTCATCGAAATCCTTTTAACCGTTTGGGCTACAAACTGACAAACATCCATCGATCTAAACTTTCGCATTTATAGTATTAGTAAGATTGTATGAATCAATTTCCTTAATCTTTTCTCTGATGACTAGCGAGATATTTCGGACAAATGTTATAGAATAATACAGGATGCAGAGGAGTGATTAATTATGATTATTAATGTAAGTATTGAGAGTTGATACTCAGGTGCAACGCGGCCGCGATACGAGCGAATCGTACCGCGATTCGTATCGCACAACCTTGATTCTATTCCGCGACGGTCGCGCTGACACGGTTACAGCGAACTCGACACAAGCAATGACTCAATCGCCCGTCCGCGCCCGCTCCACGCACGAGCACCATGGCTTTAAATTTTGAGAGACAAAAAAATCATTAAAAAAAAACAAGGCTTTCTGAACGTCTTGAAAAGCAATGAATTGGCACTTCATTCTTGAAAACAATATCACAATGATCTCCCCTATCTTGTCCTACTCCCGGGTTTTCGTCCTCCAAATAACTCTATCATCCTACATCTCAGTCACCACTCCCCTCTTGATCATTTCACCTTTCACGCAATCCATTCATCTCTTTCTAGGTCTACCTCTACCAGTGTACCCAGCTAATAATGACCTTAAAATATTGCCTGCAATTAGCATAAATATGATTCCTGTTTAGAGATTAGAGATAACAAGTTACTACTCTCCACTTCGACTATCGCGAAATAATTTTGTAAAGCAATATGAATTTGAAAGTGTTGGTCACCCTACAGTAACGTGACGAAAGCACCATCCTTGATACACATTGTCGAGTGTTTATCGACTTCAAGCAATAACACTCCGCTGTGAGGCAGACGGCGCAAACCATCGAATTAGTCTTCAATTAGTCTAATACGATATCATAAGCACTCTACAACCGGCGCTTTGAAAAAAAACAAGCGCGTTGCGACATCCTAGATAACATCCCGCAATCTATGTTGTCATGGCAACACGTGGGTCCTAGATAATGATTTGATGAGGTCAATATTTATTAATAGAGTTATTACTCTTTTTTATAGATAGTGTAATTAGTTATTTACTTAAAAATCAGTCTAGTCATTTACAAACTGCAAAAGATTACATACTGTGGTGTGTAGATATTATATTCGTTAACAAAAACTAATAAGTAATGAGGATACAAATCTGTTATCATAAATCGCGGAAAAACATACAAATACACAACATACAGTCAACGTTAGGAAAAAAACATTATGACGACATACTCGGACTCGTGATGGCATCAGATAATTTGTGGAACGTTATAGGGAAAAATAAGCGATAGCAACGTAAGCGAGTACAAATGTACGTAAGTGAATACGTCAAGCAAAACGAAATAATTTGTTAGCGGAAATATTACGCTAGGAGCGATTATCGGAAGAACAACGGCTCGCTGGATATTAGCGGCTGCATTTTACACGCGCCACAATTTCACGTGCTGTTAAATTGTTTCTACATAAAGTTTATTTTTACGATGCATGATTTTGTTACTTGAAACGAAATCGTTTTATTGATTTTTTAAGGATAAACTGCTGAAAACAAAATAAATATCAATCTAACAAAAAGGTTACCTAAATCAAAGTTGTTTTATTTTAAAATGTATGCGTGAATACAAATAAGAAGTGTGTATTCAAAGCAATAGGCTTAAATACTACATTTAGAGCGCGCGCACACCTTTGACTAAACTATCGGTCGCGCGTTAATTCCCATGAGCTTACGCACACTACTCGATTTTTAGTTGTGCAACTAAATAGTTGCATTGGCTGCTGGACAATCACCCAACTGTTGTGCGATGGTTTAGTCAAAGGTGTGCGCCCGTTCTTAAATAGTCTACGAGGTTGTGGAATATATCATGTCAATGTCTTGTAACAAAATAAGGTAAACAATGTCCGCGGCGGATTGCTTCCGTGTATCTAGTGCGGCTGATAGTGCGCACATACTAATTAACCTGGCAACCATTCAATACAAACTGTTACAAGTGTTCACTCTTTATCGTGTATACTCTGTATAACATTTCTTTATGTTATACGGAATATTCTTAATTTCAGAATTAATTTTAGCAAAAACAACGTCACATGGATTCATTAAAAATAATTTTTAATCTCAGTTCAATGTTTTAAAAGAAGAATCAATTAAAACACTGACGTACTCAAAGTTACTTAAAGATTACTCAAACAGTCGCTAAGCTTTCTCAGTGATAACTTGACAATTCTGAGTACTAGTAAAACCAATAGCATATTGACTTGAACAATGGTAATTAGCAAAACTGGCACGTTAGAAAGTGAACGTTGTCAGCATAGGTGTTCCACTTACCTTATCATTATCAGTTGCGCGTGCGCAGGGCCGCGGAAACTATCTCGTAGCGTACGCCGGAAGTCAAATCCACAGGTCATGGACCCCACAACAAGAAGATGTCATTTGCAAACTGTTGCATTACACTATGAATAACAATAGACCGGTCACGCCTTGTTTTGAATAAACAAGTAGATGCGATTGCTGTGTGGCCTATTTAGTAAATTGCCTAACTCGATTATTGAATACAGTACGGTCCTCGTGAATTGTAAATTTATGATATGAGCAAATGAGTGCGTTTTAGAATCATATATTGCAGTTATGTTTCGCTAAGTAGTTTTACAAATAAAAAAATAACTGTACGTACATGAAAGGTCGTTTTTTAATTGAATATCTGTTATTTTGTTCGAATTAATTTAATCAGTGAAATCTACCAAATACATTTTCGTGTAACTTATATCCAAGGCACCGATTACCTAGTCATTCCAAAACTATTTCTTAATTACGTTCAAAATCCTACAAAGTTCAAATCCATTCAAGTGAGCAATTGCAAAACAAAATTAATTATTGTAACCTTCAATTATGTTTCGCATTAAACGATTGTAAGCTTACAAAGGTACAGTCGCGGAAATCCGCGGTCTTGTTCCTTGCATCGAGACATTGCTTCTAAAAATAAACAATAAGGCAGCAGTGAGTTGCTCAAATGACGAGAAAATAAAGGCAATTAGCCGCGTCCAGACATATTTTCATACATACACATTTAAAAGATTTATCCTATTGCTTATTGTTCCACATCTTCGACTTCCACCATCACCAGCTCTCTACACGTCCCCACCGAGGGCTCAGAGCCTACCCTAAGTTAGAGGCGACTGGGACAAAGTCAATCATAGTCATCTTCGACTTAATATGTACAAAAAATTCAAACGATTGTAGTTATTAAGCGGTACATCGCCAGATTCCCCGACTGTACTTAGCTTGGCTCCTTGTTTCTCCTGTCACGTAGCGTTTCCCTGCACTTAGCATCTCTAGGCGAAAGAAAGTGGGCTAGGTACGGCCGGCCTAGGGCCTGTCTCATTAGGCTTACAGATCGAGCCACTTTAAAACGAGATATACATTCGACCTACACAGCTTTCTTGCTAGTTGCTCGTAAATATTTATATGCGTACATTTGCTTATAAACCTTTAGTTATACTGAAATACTGATGTTTTATTTTACTTGGTTTATTAAAATTTTGACTACTACAGACTCGCACTGGAGTCGCGCGTCTAATCTCGCTAAGAACGGGCACATACCTTTGACTAAACTATCGCATACTATTGTGCGATTGTCGATTGTCGATTGTTTCGCAGCCAATTCAACTTTTAATTGCACAACTAAAAATCGAGTAGTGTGGGTACCTCCATATAAACTCATAGAAACCAAAGCGCGACTAAACAGTTGTGCGATAGTTTAGTCTAAGGTGTGCGCGCGGTCGTATGGATAAAGGATCAAAAGATATCTGATTATAAACAAAATTTATTTCATTCAAATTAAAGTAACAATAGGTTGAAAATTAATTCGTTCAATACAGAAAAATATTTGAAGCGGAAATAGCGCGTCAAGAAAACCTTATTTAGAGTTAGCAGATGCGACGTATCGTATACTTATATGATGCTCGTGTGATGCAATTATCAGAGGATGCGAGACGCTAGGATGTTCAGGCGTCGGCTACACTAATTTCACACAAGGGCAGACAAATGAGGCACTTTCCTTCACAGAGCCAGAACAGTACTATTTTGGCAGTGTGTTCAAACAATAACTATACGACCAACGAAGACTGTCATATTCGATTAGAAATAACATTAGTAAAATCGGCAATATGTGTCAAAATGTATAGAATACAAAACATGCACGGGACAAATTGAAAGTTATAGTTTCATTCTAACTTTTCGATTTTATTATGTCAAAGAATTCTGTACACTCTTGAAAAGTATGCTTTCAAACAAAGACAATAATGTCCTGCCACATTTTCTGCCCACGTGTGAAACTTCCAGTAGCAGGCGTCGTCCGGCGCCGCGCCGCCGCGCCCGCGACCTTATTACCGCGCCTCTCCGCTCGACTCTCTGCGCTCGCCCACAGAGCAACCTCTTTCTACATCGATTCCTTACTGTACTACTATTTGTACTAAAACTTACGTACACTCCAGACATAATATTTCTTTCATATGTAACATTAGCCTGACAAATTAATAAAGCCTTTGATTGATTCATTGATTACTTTGGTTGAGTTTTAACAGAACCATTACACCTTTGTTTTGTCCTATAACTTCAGACCTTACTATATGAAGTATTTTTGTACTTAGTAAGTGATAAAATGATCTCATTGCACCAGATTTTCAATGTTTTGGTAATCCTTTTACATGAATAATTGAATAACGATAATGCACTCAGTAATTGTCTATTCAAACATGTTGTTCAATTGTTTGAACAATTAATCATTTGTCAAAATGCATACGTAAATACATTTTGAGGTGAAATTACAATCGGCTGGCAGTCCTCTGATTTTAACATCAGTCGACATTTGATAATTTTGTAATGTCTGCCAAAGAACGCATCTAATTATAAATTGGCTTAAAAAAAACTACCGTTTCTACAAACCGGCTAAATTGAGATGCATCGTATTAACTAGATGTAAACAAGTGGATGATCACACAATTCGACTGAGTACCATCAAATTGCGTCGGACAGGTAAATATTTGCGATGAGCATACTTGAATGCCTGCCAATGATTGTTGGACTTCAATCGGTAAAAAGACCTCAGTTGTAGTCATTTATAACACGTTTTCAACGAACCGAATCGCCTTCGTTGTGATGTACGGAAATTATCGAGCATTTAAACCTATAATGAGAAGTGATTAACTAAAGACTTTAAACAAATATTGTATTGTAAAGTATATTATCCTATGTCAATAACTGACAC
>LD700007.1:3329634-3346524 GCA_003118335.3 Papilio memnon | reverse complement strand
ATGATGATGATGAAAAGCCTATAAACTGACTTCTTCAATATATCACCCAATCCTTCCTTATAGGCATTATTGTTTATTTTTATTTTCTGTGTAGATGAATATCCGAAGCTAATTAAAATAAGTGGAAATAAATCGAAAATGGCAAATTGAAAGAAAATGAACGTTAATGAGATGTTGGGGATATTAAACCTACCACTACACTTAAGTAACCGGTTCAAAAATTGTGGAACAAGAGAAATTGTTACTTGAAAGAGAATGTATTGATTAGAAGACAGACAGAGAAAACAACAACAACTAGAATTTGGATACATACAAGTACTGACTAAAGATAAAACATGAAAAAATATTTTACGAACATTTTTCAAGTCAAGTAAATATTCGCAAGCTTACAACTAAGTTTTAAAACGTATTCCTTTGTGTAGATCAAAATAGTTGGGAGCGCCGGCACGAATTCTCGATGACCGTGAATCACTTGAACGTTTTCTAAGCCAACAGGCAATTTAAATTAGTGGGTTAACAATCGGACAATTAGCGATGCGTCCGAGCCCGGGGAGCCAAGAAAGCGACAATACATTAACCTACACTGTTGCCTGTTGCAGGGAAAACGGTCACACGACTTTACTCAATTATAGGCAATCCGTAGATATAAGAAACTAGAACGGAAGTGACAACTAACAAACGATTATAATGACTTGATAATTATTAATGGCATATCTATTCAAGTATTCATACTCGTATGATTGTTAATTGCATTTTCATAATCTATTCTCCATAGATCTCTCCTGCCTTTTGAAATGTTACATCTCGATAGAAAGCACTTAGTTAATTTGTCAAAAATCATGTAAGGGCTTGCTCCTTTATTATTTTTTTTGTTTCATGAATAAATCATCGAAACAATTCACAATTGTAATTAACTTCACTCTTGAATTTAAATAATGACAAGTGAAAATCGCGCGAAATAATTTTATTTTAACATTGATCGGCCCTTCCAGCCAAACGGCATAATTTCCACGGGCCGCGTTAGACAACTCGGCAAGAAAGTGGACTTTCACTCGGTAAGTTGATGCTTTACTCCTTATTCATCACACCTCATTTGACGCTAAGGGCCGGCTTTATTGTTGCTATAAATATATTGTAAACCTCCGATATTGATACCGAAAATAGTTATAGAATAAGCTTATAGTTAACATATTTCAACGTCAAACTGTTAAGAATAACTAGTTCTTCTTGGCTCTATGATATTTCCTACGGCGTTTGTAATTCTTTAGTTTTTGGAGATGGTAAGTCTAAAATTACTGAATCTGTTTTGACAATAATTACCCTTAATTAACAATGTGGAATTAATCGAAGTCTGACGCTAATAGTCACCCCTTACATTACGGTAGGCTCCGAGCCCTTCAGTGGGGCATATAGTGAGTTTGACGATTAATGACGCTTACTTCTTGACTAATATCAAGCCAAATAATCTAATACACAAAGAAAAATAATACCGATTACAGATTAAAACATAAGAGCAATGATAACTTTTAAATAAGCTAATATTTTTACTATAATAAAATCATAATGTTTATACAACATAGACGAGTTTACCTGGAGTACATAACCAGTTGGTAAGCACGTGGTGACGGGTGACCCTGTATAGACAAGGAGGCGTGCGACACTAGCCACTAAGTACAGTCGAGAGAGCGCCGGCCGTATGTTTTCACCGGCGATAGCGCTCCAATTTGAAAGCGATATGCCTTTCACCTTCAGAGCGCGGACGTTGTGCCTTATTGCTAACACATTTGCTTTTTTAATAAATCCGGATGTATATAAAAGGGAAATCAAATATAATTATTGCTATACAACATATCAATGAAAGTCTATGACCGATAGTCTGATATCAAATTAGATAGATCAAGTAAACAACAGATGTTAGGAAAATAGCAGCGAATTCGAATCCTTGTTAATATTCCTTATTTATAAATAGCACAATATTTTCTATAAATTAAAATAAAAAAGGTTAACAAGCTATTTGTGAGTAAAACTCCATAGGTCGCCTAAACCTTTGAGTTATATATTAAAGTGCTTTAACCTTTATATTAGCCTAATACTGTTAAAGGATAAAATATAGGTAAAAGTGATTGAATAGGCTCAAGCATTAATGTGTTTCACTGTTACGGTACATACGATCTATGAGCAATAAAATGGCAACTTAATAATAAGGTTACGACTCGTTCGAGTAAAATGCTCTCATAATAACAGCCAGTTCGATATAAACAAATATTTAGATAGTAGGTTATCGAAGAAAATATACGTTTGGACGTGGAAATGTGATTGTAATTCGTTTAACAATTATTACCCAAATTAATGATTCCTTAATAATAATCCCGTTATACATAATATTAACAAAATGGAAATAAAGCATTTGAAAAATGATCTTAAATAATTTAGAGATAACCTTGGTAATATAAAAAATAATGAAACTTGATGTTTAGTAGGATGACAAGACAAGCTCCAGCCGTTTATTTTCTATTGGTAGTTATTCGTATATTGTTTAATTAAAAACAAGGAAGATTTGAGTTTCGTTGTCTATACCAAATACAATATCCACAAAAATATAACCTTTAAGTAACTATAAGTATGTAAATATTGTTTACTGTAAGGTGAAAAAAAATATTATGGAATAATCAAAACATTAATTATAGTGAATAGCATTCGAGCAAAACGCTTGTAGTGATAAGCAAACAATAAAAAACTAACAATGTTTTCAAAATAATTGACTAGCGAATGCATGCGCGCAGAATGATTACAAAGAAAAAAATCAAATAATGCCTGACATTTTGAAGCACCAATCACTTATAATTTAATAGCTTTCAGCCGCGACTCCGTCCGCGTGGAATTTAAAAAAAAAGTGAATGGCCTATGTGTTCTTCCAGGATATCATCTACGTCTATACCAAATTTTATCGAGATCCGTTCAACAGTTTAGACTACAAATTCTAACAAACATCGATCCATCCATCTAAACTTTCGCATTTATAATATTAGTATGAAGTATGATTTGTTTTCAAATTAAGAATAGCCTTTCAGGTATCGAAATGAAAAACTTCTTCCTACCTTATGTGTGTTTGACACAAGAAAATCTTTAAAATCTTGTACTTATTTGAACAACAACCGGGATATAAAGCAGATAAATGCTTCCATAATGAAAATGAACTGATGAATTAAATAATTGCTAATGACAGAATATAAATTTTACTTTAGGAACTTTAATTTTAGGAACGTTCAATCACAATAGATGTAGTCATACAATGAGTTACGACATAACCAGTAAGCCTTAGCCCAGTTCGAGGCATACGTATTCAATCTTACAATTAGCCTCAAACATTTGTAAATTGATTTTTATTTGCATAAAGCTAACGTTACGAATATATCCAACGAACGAATTAAGATAACAATGGCATTGAGATTAGAAATCATTACTTTCCATAGCGTAGTGTGTTAAATTCCGATTGCGTAAGCAACAACACATTCACGTAGAGTGCGATAAGGACGTTCATTACGGGGCGCCCGAGTGAGCACTGCGGAGTGCCGACTGGCCACGTTCTAAATAAAACACATTTAAAAATAACAATGTTATTAGATGAGCATTACAAAGAATTTAGACATGTTACGTTAAAATAACTATAATCAAATCGATCACTATAACTTCAATAAAACTAGATTTAACACAATAACACTGTTTTTCGCCGAACTCTGCTACCAAAAACGTCAAAACGTAGAGACATATTAAAACAACAACAACATAACTCACAGCCGTAATACAGGGTAGGTAGTCGCCACAGATCATTTGTCCCGGTCCTGACACATTTTTCTCGCTTCTTCTCGCTTTCAGGTGCTCTTGAAATCGCCCTTCTTGAGAATTTCATCATCATGGATTCATAATTTACACAATCATTTTATATCACACTAATTTTATAAACATTTTAAAATGTTTAACCATGCCGTTATCGTTTAAAGAAACTTATCATATTTTTTATTTATTTATTGCTACTTTAATAAGAAAAATATCTAAATGTTCATAATTATAAAATTATAAGTGGCGTCAAAAATTAAAAGCGTCTATAAATTTCATAAAATATCGTTAATTCTCTGACCTCATTGATACAAAATGTTTCGTAACATATAAAAATATTGGATGCATCAGCAGAGTACCTTTATATATCACCTACGTTATTCAGGTTCAAGAATCCACAAATACCACAATACTCGCATCCGGCGTCCGCCAATACAAAATGTCAGCTACGTCGTTAAACTATAACAGTACCCGCCAATCAATCAACACTCACGTATGGATGTGGTAATTTGTCAAACGATTCGAAAGCAATTCGTCGCCCACTATTTATTTAAAAAAAAACTAAAAATGTTTCACATCTACAACGATTGGAGAAATGTTGTTTGTAGTAATTTTAAAAGTCACATAATTACAAAATTCTTAACTATAATTTATGTTATCTTAACTGCTAATCCATAGGTCAATTCAGAGTTGGCACTAAATAGACAAATTATACCTGTTAATTTCTGTATCCCAGTTGGTTTAAAATACTTACTTATTCTTACCGTGTTCTTACTTCCGAAGATCTCTACCAAAATACATTGTCCCTATAGAGGTTACAAGTTTTTCTTCTTCTACTTCTTCTATAGCTCTACAGCCCTTTGTGGACCTTGGCTTGGTAAAGCAACTTCTTCCATTACGGCCTATCTCTGGCTACGATCCTCCAGTTTGCTATGCCAACGTTTTTCGCATCTCGGTTTATGCCGTCTATCCACCGGAGCTTTAGCCTCCCTTGACTTCGACGATCCTCGGGATTACTTGTCATAACGCTTTATTGATTTGATTTTCCCGCCTCTTAAATAAATTTACCATATCCAAAATTTGCATTTCTCGATGTTCCTCCACGTTCGTCATCCTTCCATGAACGACGCGTTGGCATCGTGCTTTAAAATAATCGTAAATTTATTTCAAGTGGTCGAAGTGCGACTGCCGGCGCATCCGCGAACGCTCAATGCCAATCATTAGTTGGCTCTGTGTATTAAAATAATAACATAGAAACCGATCATGCATTCAACTGCGCATCTTATTTTGCATTACTCGCTGCTATTTCTAACTCAATTTTATGTTTATGTCCACTTATTGCATGATTGTGGACCGAATGTGGAATATTATACCGGACAAGTAGCTTTCTGTATTAAGTATCCTATTGATAAGTAATCAGCATTTTGGACATACATATTGTCATTCGGTTATTAAATAATAGTTAAAAATTTATACCAGTAAAAATGTATCAGAATAAGGAAATAAGGAACTCCCATAATTTTATACATAATAATATCGAAATTTTCCTTAATTTCCAAAATGATAAAAATATGCATAAACATTTATTATTAATTAACAATATAGGAGTCATTACAGAACAATAAAACGCTTTATGACAATCACAAATAACGTTTTAAACGTCCTTTGAAGAGCAATAGTAAACCGCGTAGATAAAACTAGGTAAGATATATGCAATCGGATAAGTACCTATACGCACATATTGTACGGAAAACCAACTTTACTGCAAGTATTTGTTACTAAGTATACATACATTAAGGACCTAAGACGTTTAGAGTTATATTGCCTGGACAATTTTGTACAGGAAAATGAAAACAAGACATTTTGTCTTGTTATCAGTCTGTGAGAATTAATGGGTATTAACATTATTTTACTAAATTGTCTATGTTTAATTGATATCACTAGCCACTTATTCATAAGAAAGTCCAAGTCCACAGTTAGTGTGGCACATATCCCGATCGCGCAGGCAGACGCTGCGTCACGGCACCGCACGCCAACAGGCAAACTCAGTTATTTTCCACATCACGGACGATATCAATGCTATTGCTGTTGGAGATCTCTTAAGTCAGTGAGACGATTCTGACTAACAACCAACAGTCAAGATTTAGCGTACCTGGACATTGTAACCCAAACAACACACATACAATATTTACCAATTTAGGTGACAGTTTTACAGCCTTTTTGCAGGTCAAAATAAATGAATAGATGGTATTTTATACAAAAAAAATTGTGAATAATCTATAGAGTTACATTTAGAATATAAAGTTTTATATAAACTATTTCAAAATAATGTCTCGTATAATACGAGACATTATTAACAATGTTTACCGAGAAGTGGATTTTTAAAAAAGACTGAAACCACGTCGAGTCGTTTCACTTCAAGTCAACGACCTCGTTGATAACTTTTTTAAATTTGGGATGGAATAACAAAACAAGTTTATTGTGTGACCTGCGCGCTGTAGGCGGCGAGCGGCGGCGGGCGGCGGGCACAGGACGATGGCGGCGGGCCCTATCGCGGCCTTGCTCGACTTAATGCCAACATCGATAACGCACCTGATGATAAAACCAACCACCTTATACGCTTCGTAGTTTTGAATTTAATAACCTACCTGTTCATTTGCTTTGAGCTATGTTACATCTAATTGAATTAAAAGAACGTTTAAACTATCTTAAATGATATTACGTATAATGTAACTATAAATAAAAATATTTATCACAATTAAATAAAAGAAAAACAACAAATCATGAAATAAAAATTTATTAAGTATAGTAAATTTAAATTGAAGCTGAGTCAAGATGAACGGCGCGGGCAGGCGGACAGGCGGGCAGGCGGGCGCGCGGGCGCGTGGCGCGAAGACAGCCGGACACTCTGCACGCCAATTAACGCGGCGCGTTCACACGGCCGCCCGCCCGGCGATACCCTGCCCGCGCGCGCCCGCACGCCGCGCGTTTGTCCGGCCCGCGCCACGCCGAACACGTGGCGAGAGTAACGCAAACGCGCGCGTCCGCCGCTTTACCATCGACCGTCTCGCGATCGACCGATTTGAAAATAGAGAAACTCAAACATTCGCCCGATTATCGGGATCGCTGTCGATGGTCGGTCTGTCGCCGCACTCGCCGCGTCTCGCCTCGCCTCGCACTATTTATATCGAAAAGAGAGAACTGCGTTTCGACACGCCACGTATGTATGTACCTTTATTTTATTACCATTTGTAGCCGGTTTTAACCTGCAACGATTAGTAAGCTTGGTTTATTTTATTGTGGCTTATGATGCGCCCGAGCGAGGAATTCGAGCGTCGGTGCTCCTACGTACATAAATCACTGAGCGCGCCGAACGAGCTTTACAAGGCGGCTTCAGAGCAGACCTACTTGAACATATCAAACACGATCCATGTGACGAAGTGAACATATTTTTTAAAACGTCGCTTAATGGAATTAGACATGCCTTATCGGGGTTTTGTAAGTAAGCTTATGAAATGTTTTACTTACGGTTATTAAGTAAGGTGTAATAAAAATGTAATAGATATAAATTAGATACTTTAATACATTTAACGCAAACATTAATTAAAAGTAAAAATTAAAACACAGATAACAAAACAATTTGCTCCATGTGTCCTTTCTTGTCCTCATGTTAATATTAAGCGATTATTTTCATTACAATAACTAAGGCTGAAGCTTTTAAGCCACTGCTAAAATACTCAATGTAATACAAGAAAAATGCAAATCAGCAATTAATTTTTAATGAAGACACCGAACGAGATCACTGCTTTCTTAATCACTTGTACCTTGCAATGACGTTTAAGAAATCAAAGCTTTTAACGTTTTGAAACCAGATAAAAAAAATGTAATCGCAAAAATTATAATAGTTAAGAATTATGTATTCGTTAACAGTGTACTCGAATCGTTAAATGAAGACGTTTAAGAATAAGGATAAATCCCACTGGGTGCTATACTTGATCAAACTACACGCACTGATGTATGGCACTGAAGAGCCTCGAGTTCATAAAAAACACAAAAACGAGTTGTTTTGGGGGCCTTTAAAATCCAGATATATTTTTAAAATCATGTCGTGGGAGCATCATCGGGTCGTTTGTCGGCGGCCGACTCCGAGACTAAAGCAAGACAATTTTTTTATTACTACCTGCTCCTCTTATTCAACACTCAAACGTTTATAGACCCTCATGATTCATCAAAGGAACCGCTATATAAATACATATCAAGTAAATAATGCAAACAGTGATTACAATTATTTTTGCAAAAATACGTAAATTAAAATGTGTTCTTATGAAGATTTCTGTGTTGTTACAACTTACTGTATAATAAACACTTTTTTATCGACTTCATACAAAAATCTACACTAAGGGGCTGTCTTACTTAGCAATTCTGAGTGCACCAATGTATCGCATGTATTAACAAATGTAAATCAAAAGAGGCAACTGTGACAGGGTTCGCTGGTGAAGTATCGAATTAATCAAATCGGTCGCCGCTTGGACGGTCGCATTCCTCAAGTCCGATCTGTACCTGCCTCGCTTGTGTGGTCCCCGTCCGCCTCGCCTTCAATAGAGACCTTTAATTTTATCACTTAGTAAAGCAAAGTCCTCATGTGTTGAAAAATCAATATCTCCGTTTCAGATTAATGGAAAATTTCCTATACCTTTTTAACATACATTTTCCTGTTAGATTGTAAAAAAATATTTCTTTGTTTTATAGCTTATTTCAAATTCTGAAATCCTCTTCAATATCACATTGTCGTGAACTAATACAGAATACTAAAGATTGAGTAACCTCCAATACTAGTACTTTACAAAAATAGCGAAGGAAAAGATATTTAGAGCACGCGCACACCTGAAACTAAACTATCGCACAACTCTTTAGTCTCACTATGATTTCTATGATATTATATGGGATTACACATACACTACTCGATTTTTAGTTGTGCAACTTAACAGTTGAATTTGCTGCGAAACAATTGACAATCGGACGACAGTTGTGCGATAGTTTAGTCAAAGGTGTGCGCCCGCTCTTACTTTATATTCAACAACTATTTTATAATTAGAATGTAAGGCAATAAATATAAATTTGATCAAATATTTGTCTAAATAATCTGGATCGAGACAAACGATAGCGTAAACAAGTATGCCGCCGGCTAAATTTAGTGGCAACTTGGTTTAAAATGCCGCGCACGAGGCAGGATGTTGATAAGATATTTGCATAGAGCTATGAATTGTGGCGCAAACGACCATTCGATATAAGTCTAACGCACAATCAAACAAATCAAATAAAAATTTACTCAATTCAATTGACCTCATTTAAATTTACTTTGTGGATAAAAAATTGTTTTTACCTAATTCCATCGTAATTTCCTACATCACATGTTTTAAAACCGTGTTATTTTGCAGATAAATTAGATATGTGTGATGTCACTTGTAAAAAAAATAATATTGTTTAGATTTCAATCACAATTAATGCACATTGAACAAGAAATCTTTTTACTGTCACAAAAATGCTAAAAAGACTATAATACCTAAATGCGAATGGGGATGTAGAACATAGTCTAGA
This sequence comes from Papilio memnon, assembly GCA_003118335.3. Taxonomy (NCBI): domain Eukaryota; kingdom Metazoa; phylum Arthropoda; class Insecta; order Lepidoptera; family Papilionidae; genus Papilio; species Papilio memnon. The sequence goes on along the minus strand of LD700007.1, from coordinate 3,337,089 downwards.
AAAAAACCTAGGGTACTTACTATCTTTTTTAATTCCGCGCAGAGTCGCGGGCAAAAGCTAGTAACAAATATCTTCAAACAAAACAACAACAGACAATTCATTGATGTTTCGAGCGTCGATTTGTTTTAACACGTTAACAAAGAGCGTAGTATCGAATTTATCTTGAAATCTATTCGAAGGTATGATTGACACCACAGTGTGGCTATGGTCCACTTTCCTCGAAAACATTAGCTGGCACGCGTTTTATATGAGTTTTGCGATCATGGTACGATATTTTTAGTTAAACGTTAATATTTTAAATAAACTATCACGTATATTAACCCGATTTAAAATCTGGTAATCGATATTCTTTTTACAAGATTGTATCAAATGGAACAATAGTTATACTTTACTATCTTAACTTATCATAAAACAGCTTATGACCCAACAACGCAAATGTCAAATGAGGAGTAGGTGTGGCTTAAAACAGTGGCCGGTCATTAGTGTGACAGAATCGATTACTACTAATCGATATTTACACAAACTGAAATCGATTATCTTAAATCAATGTAAATCGATGCTGGTCAAAGAAGACAGATTAGCAATAAATGTATATCAGTAACAAGATGAATTCCACTGGTCACATAATTGCATACCCTTATCTAAGATAACAAAGCATTAAGATTTGCAATTATAATATAAACGAGTAAACATGGAATTGTTTCTTTCATGCCATTAATTACATTCATAGATGCTTAACTATGACAGTGCCGCCTTGTATTTGTATAGTAATTAGCGATATATTTTTCTTTGTAATTCTTCCAGACAAAAAACATTTACATATCGTTTCAAAAAGAGGAAGCCAACGTTTAACGATATATTCACAAAAAGAAAAGCAAGCGATATATTCACGGAAAAATGGATTTACTACTACCCAAATAAGATAAACCTTGATGTCTGGAACACAGCAGGCGTGACCAAGACGTTCAACAAATATGATATCATAGCGCCGTCAGACGTTTACGTACAAACCGCTGTCCGTACCACCCCACCAAATACTGCCACCAAATACTCATACGTAACATCCATTACTTGCTCAATAAGGAGTTACACAGATTATATCTCTGCAAGACAAGCAATATCAACGTACTTATCTAATTTACACTCATTATGAAGCCTTAGCAATATGATATGAAGTATTCGCGGTGTAGCGATAATTGTTATATAAATATTTACTATTTATAGCCCGCTGTAGTTCACTCTGTCCGTCGTGGAACATTTTTCCGATGTGAAATACATAAAACTACGCCGTGTAAAATGATTCAAATGTGTTATAATTGTTTATTAATTAGATACAACTTGCCTTAGGGAGGAAAGATTAAAATTGAATTAAGAACTGTGGTCTAGCTTCTTTTGACGCAATCACAAAACTAAATGTATATCAAAGCAAAGACCAACCAAAACCTCTTTTCTGAGTGTCATAAACCAGATTTCTCAGGTAACCCAAAATAATGTAATCCTCCTACAGCCAACAAAAACTCGACGCAAAACACATCATGTTTTCTGGGTACTTTAAATAACTCCAAGTTAAAACAAACAAACCCTTATTAAGTTATAAGTAAGTTATAAATAATTCTCATTGATTGAATCGGTTACTCTAGTAGCCAATTATTAATAGTGGCATTAAAATTCTACGATAACGTCACAAAAAGCAAAAACAGGAAAAAAGTACAAAACGTTGGTTGTTCTGATAACACATGCTCGTAACATTTATTGTACATAATGAGTATGTAATCATAATTATAATTAATAACAATATTTGAATATATTTCAACAGTTATTATTGATCGAACAAAATGTAGAATACTAGTCCATCATCCAGGCATATCTCGACTATAGTAACGTAGAAAGATTAATGGCCGGTTTCTCAGCTTCGTTTAACCATTCGTTAGGGTTTTTGATTCCACAACTTCATGAAATGCGTTTCTGAACTACGTAACTTGAGTTTTACTCCTTTGAAACATATCAACGTTACACTAATGAATCACTAGGTAATGAGAAAATAAATGGAGACTTCAGAAACCCAGGATAAAAGGTGCATATCATAAGTGTTGTTCACGCTGAATGCTGCGCTGCGCATTCAGAATGACTTAGTGAACCAAGTTTGCTTCGACAAAACACAAGCGGCATTTGCCTTCGACAATTGTCTGCCCTTTCCGCTGTTCTAGAACTAGACCTTCCTTAAGTTTTCTTCCATCGTTATTTAGTTAAAATACCAGACGTTAAATAAACACATTTATTATTACCATTACGGTATTTTACCAAAATCGAGTATATGAGTATTAATATGTCGAAAAGCAATAAAATGAAAATTCACATACAGTTATTGGAATAGACCGTAAATGGTCACGTGCATATGAGATTTATTATCTAGCATCTGGTGTTACTAAAAATAGTTATACGCTTAAAAAGCTCTGTTTCAACACCGTATAATTAATATCTCAGTTCAATTATGTAGTACAAACATATATTATCAACATTAACCGTCTATGAAAATGTTTTGTGTTTCTTGTATCTTCAAAAACAATCGTGCTAAAATTAAAATTTTAATTCATGTCTTTTTATTGTTACAATCTAATTTAATCTTTGTTTTCGATTTACGTTTGTCACACCGATCACTTGTTATTAAACAAAGGGTGGTTAAAAATCTTATTTTGTGGATTACAACAAAGAAACGAATGAAAAACATAAACACTCGACACTGGCCCAATCCGCTAAGGGAGTGCCGTAGACAAGAAACTGAACTGAACTGAAACGAATGTATACCATTTCCTCAAAGGCTGTAAATCTGTAGTTCTTGTAACGCGATTGTATGGGCGTAATTGATCGCGGACCGTTTGCCCATTTCACATATAAAAAAAGTATTATAAAAAAAATCTGCATTTTGAAATTGAATATCTGACCATCGTCTATTACATCACATTTAATTATTCTGCCGTCTTATATAAAATCCGTTAGCATTGCTCCGACGAAGCATTTTCTTATCACTTATTGTTTGTCCATGCGTTTCCTATAACATGTCAGGGCACGTGATGATCAACATCACGTTGGCTTGCATGCAGCTCCGACAATCTCGTGGCTCTTTAACCTAGATCAGTGTTAACCATTCTTATGTTAGAAGTGTTAAAACTGCAAGTCCAGTACAATAGAGTAAAATTGACGACAGTCTAGAACCATGCGAAATCTTTATTCTTTCGCGACAAATTAATAGTAAACTTGATAATTGTTTAATGACCTTTAATAATAATTTAATTGCTTAAAATTAAAATAATTTAACATTATCGAGTTATTAAATGTTTATGTTCATTACGTTTAGAATGATCGCATTTTATTATTTCAAGATACCCCAGATCTATCTTATTACTCGACTCATTCTGTCTCTCAAATTATATTTATCTTTTCTTACGTATATATTTGTAAATATATTAAATAATGTCATGGAAATTATATTTTTTATCGAGATTTCTTATTTTGTTGTAACACGTAACATTGCCTAACTTGTAAGCAGGCACTTGAAGATACGTAATTGATAATAGTATGTCGCAGGATTGTTGCAAAATTTGTATTTTGAAATGCAGCCGTTGCGAAACTTGCACTACAATGCCATAACGATCCGCGTTACGTAAATATTATACAATGTCAACGCGTGGACATTTCGCGAATTGCGAATGAACTTTCACGTTTTTCTGTCTTATATTAATATTGAAATATTTTATAATATAATACCTAGATTATATTAAAGTTTTACTTCGTATGTAATCCTAATTTTTAACCTTAAACTTTGACAAATTTTCTAGAATACATTACAATCAATCACTTGCGAAACCCAGAAGTATTTAACTTCTTTCACATTTACACGTCTTATCTAATTTTAATGAACGCTGAACTCACCCTTTTTTGTCGTTGGGGAGGAAATCTACCAAAGATACCCTGTCCTGGGAAGGCGGGTTCTGTGAGATTTGACTCACCAAAATCCCCGCGGTGGTCATCCTCAAGTGACATAGACGAAGGATCCGGGATCTCCAAGGAACACACCGAAACGCTGAAATCATCTGACGTCATAACCTCAAACTCGAGTCATTGACCTCAAAAGTATTATTAGTAAGCTTTGATTCGGTAATTATATTGGTAAGGACAACATCTGTACTGCAAGAATGCAACGACTTATTGCCGATATGAAGAGTGACAGATGAACAATGAATAGATTACATACAGTAAAAAAAAAATTGTAATCATGACTTTATTAAAACTAGCTAAAGAAGATAGGTCGTATTAGGTACTAAATGTATTTTTTTTAACAGATAATGCATAACAGGTCGTCGTTAATACCATAGACAGATAAATTAAAGCCGTAATCATCTCGTACGAGTTTTTTATTCATTTAGTGAAGATGTCAATACTTAAATCCAAAAAGTCGAAGGTTCTCCCGTGAGGTCACCTACATACTTCGTCTCGCGATTGCCGGTCATGGCCAGTGAGACCTCATATCCGTTGCATACGGTACAAATGAAACACAAAAAGCGATTACGTACGTTCTCGAATTATCGATGTGCTTTTTAATACTTTATTTTGTTAATAGGAATGTTTTCTTCGATTTTACTCGATTCTACCAGTCACTCTTAAAACGAGCTACCATAAAATTTCCTTTTTTAATTTCTGTAATCATATTTACCTCACATCATAGGCTTTTGCAATGCTGAATAAAAAAAATCCCACATTTTCATAAACATTGTCAATCATATTGATAACTTGAAAGTTGCATTTCTTTTTTTATTATTTTCCTAACGTAATCATGTATGTTTACTTTTTAATCGCTGTTTCTCATATATTGCACCACACCAAAGTACCGACGAGCGGATCTGTAAACAACTATTGAAGTCACACGTAAACCACACAACGTCCGTATAAAACCATCAACGTAATCGCATCGCTGGCTCATACGTTCTATGAGAAAAAGAACAACTACTTGTTAATCCGTTTAAAGTTCCGCTCAACTAATGATATCACTTCTAGTTTGATATGAGTAATAAATTGCTTACAAAGAATTCTCAATTACTGATGGGGAAATATACATCCCGACTCTTCTTCTGTTAATATATAAACAATTATTATTATTTACGCTATTGATTTACCCTAGCTAGATCTTCTGAACTCATAATTGTCAACGTCATACTATCGAAAGTTTCAATGTCATTTGTAAAAGTGGACTTCTTTTGTATGAAGGACTAGTTCCCGTGCAGCTTCATCCGCGTGGAATTATAAAAACTTTATTTTATTGTTTACATTTGTCAAATTATCAATAGTACATGTCAAAATGACATGACATGATGACCAACTATTGCAATCTTGCTTCCTTAATGGCAGCTTGTAGCGTATGGTCCCTTTCCCACATTAGGGTTTTACCCAATTTATTTACCCCCTAAATTTAATACCGTGAAAACATATAGCCTAAAGCGTAAGTGTAGGGCTTTTTATTAAAAAGAGAATTATTAAAAAATATGCTGTAATTGCTGACATCTTACGCCACAAAGTAGTGTGTGTTTACGCTTCATTATATTAGTATAGAAAACTGTGTATCAATTGTTATAACGTCTAACAATAATATTATATTTACAAGATATTTTATCTTAAAATGATGAAGACCTTAACATTTTAAAAAACTAGAAAACAATAGTTGAATAAAACCGATCCATTGTAATCGAGTAGCTGTACAAATAACGAAGATCTCGTGTCAAAGACCGATACGTTTAATTAGTAGGCGAAAAGGCGCCATGGATGTGTAGGCGTGAAGAGCACGAAGTCTATCCAGTTTATCTTGAGCTTAGTTGTACTGTCTGGCTGATAGCTTGTGATATGGGTCGTATTTGAACAGGGGTCAGGTCGGCTGGCCGGGGCGCTGCGTAGGTGTTGTCTGTGCGCGGTCACGGTCACCGCCTAGTGACCACTGTATGCTCAAGACTTGGTCTGTGTGAATTCACCACATAACCATTTGACGTACCGTCGCTAAACTGATCACTTTGTTTCATGATTATACCGCGTTTTTTTGTTTCTGATTGGAGCGTAAGAACGGGCGCACACCTTTGGTTAAACTATCGTACAACTGTTGTACAATTGTCGATTGTTTCGAAGCCAATTCAACTGTTTACAACTGTTGCTCCTAGTTGCACAACTAAAAATCGAGTAGTGTTCGCACCTCCATATAAGCTCTCAGGAATCAAAGCGAGACTAAACAGTTGTGTGATAGTTTAGTTAGAAGTGTGCGCACGCTCTAACTATTTATTCTAATCAGAGCTGGTTTTCATTTGAACGTTATTATTTACTTTGATGTTTTGTCTTTTGGTTACAAGTAATTATTTTAAGGAGATAATATTTAAAGGTATGTGGTTTTAGTAAAACCAGTTGGTAATAATGAAGCTTAAGTGACCTCGCTGATAAGATTTCCGTGTAGATGGTCGACTAAATGCCCAGTAGTTTTACACAAATATAGTTGAACGACTATCAACAGGATGTGACCATGTTTATCGAGATCCAACTTTTATTAAAAATTATTTTTTAATTTATTCAATGACATTTAAAACACGGTTTGTACACTTTACAAGTTTTCTTCCACTTAAGTAATTGATTCTTAGGATATTTTAATTATTTAGTTAAGTCGGTTCATTGAATGAAGGAAAAGAATACCAAGGACTTGATCTTCTCCATTTTCCTGCCATTTTAACATGGTAGTCGGATTTACGTGGGCAAAATAGTGTCATAAAAAACTTTATTGAACTCTGCATTCTATAAAATAATATTAACAAAATAAATATACAACATTCGTAAATATTTTCAAACAGGCTCTAAACAATTGTGATTTTTTGTCTAATAATTGTTACGATTTCCCTGCGGTTGGATTACGCGAATCAGAATCGAATAGAAATCGATTATATAAAGAGAGTTGGCATTATACCAATAATCATCGAGTGAGGTGTAAGATGGGAATAGAATCGATTCAATTGAAGAATGGCCCAACGCGGTAGGAACAAAGTGGACGGTTCTCACGCGCGCTCCCACACACTTGAGACTAATAATTGGTCATAGCGAACCTTCCTTTCTTCGGACAATTGTTTTTAAATTCTGAATAACAACTCTTTGCTTACAAAACCGTGGAAATTATCTTTACTTTTATTGTCAAATGACGATCATGAGATAATAGACCTTATAATGAAAAACTGCAGATGGGTTTTAACATTTGGAATTTTAAAAAACCTATAACTGGTTAACTATTGTATCATTAGCGTATTAAATATTGTTTATATCAAGTCGTTGCGTAATGCACAATTATATTCGACGCCATAAAACATCATACTAGAAATAATATCTACTTTTTAATTATTTCTCAGTATTATTGTTACTGCGAAGTTATAAAACTATAAT
>LD700007.1:3262476-3295429 GCA_003118335.3 Papilio memnon | reverse complement strand
GTGACGTAAGTGTAGGGCTTTTTATTAAAAAAAGAATTATTTAAAAATATGCTGTAATTGCTGACATCTTGAAGAAGAAGTGTGTGTTTACGCTTTATTATATTAGTATAGATGTACACTGTACCGTGATAATAATTTGACACCTTACTAGTAGCTCAAAGCGTTAAACTATTAATTGTAATTTGTTATACTAGGTGATGGTCGTCGCCAGCCTATGACCTAGGCTAGGTCTAGGGACGGATACCATAAATGTCCCTGCCTCCTGGAACGCTCATGATGTAAGCCGTGACGTACACCAGTTGAAATCTAAAAATCACAAACAAAATTGCAACCCCAACTTTTTAAACTTTGATGGGTCTAATTTAAAGATCTCATAATATACAGGTATCACAATCTATCTTTGTTGTAATGGAACTAAAACCCTAGTTGATTCTAGTTTATGATGAGTCTAAAACTATTATTAAACAGATTCAAATAAGATGAATGAAAGTCAACGTTTATCCGGAAACATTTCATAGTTGAAAATGATTGAAAACAAGGCAATAAAACACGTGATCAGGTTGTATACAAAAATTATTACAGTTCCCACCTTATAAAATTAAAATTTACATATTAAAAGACTAATTTTAATTAATTGTTTCTTTTATTTACTCAAATATAATGCACTAAATAAATTTAATGTTACGATTTTAGTAGCATTTAATATAAACGATTCGAATTCTTGAGATTCCTTAGAACATTTTATAGCTTTAATTGATCAGTGGTTTTTTCTAATTTTATGGAGTTTAGTGAATACGGCATGCAAAAATGTTGATTATAAATGAGATTGATCAACGTACTCGTAGGTTAGGATTAGAAGGTACAACTTTTAAGATATTTTTATTGGACAGTTATCTTTTTTATACAATAACTAGCTTTCGTATCTCTCCGTCCGTGTGGAATTAAACTATAATACAAAACCATCTTTAGCATCCATAACCTATTTTTAAAATGATTATTTTCTATGTTATAAACTTACTAAATAAGCCATTCTGTCAAAACATGTCACTTTAGGAGTTTATTACAAAATTTGTCTCTCAACCAAAGCTGCATTCCATGCATCGCAATAAATCAACGCTTCAAGCGTGTATTGAGGACAAGTCCGACCTAGGAAAGGTAAATGCCTCAATGCTAGTTGTGGAGCGCAGGCGTGAGGCGAGAGGTCGCCCGTTCTAACGCGGCCCCGAAACAAATACGCACTATTTGCCAATATACGCTTCTATAACTCCATACGTCTATAATTATATAAACGATAATAATTTCATCAATATATAAGTAATTTTACTTTAGTCATTATAGTGTTTCTTTACAAAGTTCGCAACGAATCTAATATGGATGTTCCATTGTTGAAACATAAGAGATGTGAAAAAACATAGTAAAAAAGCAGAATGCAGAGTAAATTATAATATAAGTAAATTATAATATTCCTAGTAGTAAAATCAATTAACGTTAACGGAAGACAGAACTCAACAGAAGCGGACAATTCCGAACCAGGAACTGTGAATTGCGAAATATTATTAATAGAACAATAACCGCATGAATCCAGAACAATTACTAAATCGAGATATGAAATATGATTGCGACATTACAAATGGCAAAGCGACCACGTGACCGCAGTGACATCGGCCATAGTCCACACAGGTGACACTGCTTGTACTGCCTCCAAACAGATTCAAACGAGTTTCGCAAGCGCGTTTCCTTGTTTCATCGTATTTTTTTTTTTACTTAAATACAAATGATATCTCGGCTTTATCGTATATATTTGAGAAATTGACGGTTTTTAAAGTTTGGAAACAGATATTTCGTCATGTTACATCGTCGCGGTTCACGGTTAGACGAAGGTAAAAGAGTAAAAATACACTCTCACATTGATTTATTCTTTACGTTTCTAAATTAAACCCGCAAACCTTTATCCTTATTTAGATGGAGCAATTGTAAAACAACTCTAAATGTAAGAAAACATTACATTTATTTAGTTGTTTATTGCGTATAGCTCTAGTAGGAATTTGAATAGACAATGTGAACTCTAGACTTATATGATATCAAAAATATATAATTTTGAAACAAAACCAATTGATGGTAGCTAGTATTGATACGGAACGATAAGGAAACGGAAGCGGAAGTATAGACTTTGTTGTTGCATGTGAGACAGGGATTTTTCTATAGCAACTTGTGAATAAAATATTAACAACTTGTATAGTTAATGTAGTCCAACATTGATAAAAAATGACTTGAAATTGGTTGGAAGAACTTATTTTTAAATGAAGGCTTAGTTAAATGAGGAAGAGACAAGGAAAATAGATGAATGTCAAAATAAGCTAAATAATGACTATCCAAGTCATTTACACGAAGAGTGAGACATTGTCAAGAATCATAATTATCGAACTGCTAACCTGCCTCATCACCAAGGCAGGTAAGAATCTATTTCAAGGTTAATGTCGCAGCGGTGAAGATCACAGCGGTCAGGGCTGGCAAATGTTTTGAAATAACAAAAGATAAAGGTTGTATGACATTATTATTTACGATAAAAATATATTTTTACACCATGATTTAGCATTCAGAGAAATATTGGAGTTGTCATCTTTTTGACTGGAGTTTACTGAAGCTAGTGTTTTGTAGATGCCCTTGTTGTGTTCTCAATGTTTTTTCCAACTGGCAACCCTGGCTGGCGATGCGCCGGCGGGTGCGAGGTTCGTATATGGCAAGGTCGGCGGCTCGCACGCGACATCCGCGCAATCACTTTCACTACGCGTCTTACCAAATGCACCACGGAGATACACCGCCTAGAATGGACCGTAGCTTTTTTTCTAAAGTAACTGTACTATTTTGTCGAGTTTAAATTTGCACAGTCTTTGTGTAATCTTTATGTTGCACGCTCATAGTTTAAATGCAAATTTACATGAATCCGAATTTAAATAACGCTATTTTTAAAACGAACAAAATATAAATAAGTGACAGCATTAGGATTTCATCTCAATTTTTTTTATAAATTCCTTTTTTTTGTACTTTGTCACATCCAGTGAACGCAAATGCCATCGTTGGACCAATTGCCGCTTCCTTCTTGTAGCGAGCTAAATTTGTTTCAGTACCAGACGTATTGTACTTTCGTAACTTCACTAAGCTCACGTAATCAGTTACAGGGCACAAACACAACTATCACATTGAGATTTGTCAAAGACCAAAAGTTTTCTATTTATACGAGTTTTTCTTAAAAGGGAGACTCCCTTTTAAGAAAAACTGGTAACAAAAAATCGCTGTTGTTTACAAATGATAACTGCAGGCGAAAGTATTTTCAAAATTTACAAAGGTTAAATTTGAAGTAGGGAATAGTATGTCTGCTTATACCACTGCGGTTAAAACACGTGTTTGTTTTTAATTTACATCGTTTTACTTTACCCATTTAGGCGACTCTCCGTATAAAATTATAATTTCACTTGTAAACAAATATTTTTAGTACCGCAACGCCAGCCGAGGCTCACGCGCTGCAAGCGTGGAAAAATCTATGAAGTAGCGTGCACACATAAAATTAAACGATAACAATAAGTCTAAGAGCAAGTTGTGAAGTCGACACGCGTACAATTCAAAAGGGTAATAAACCGTTTAGTTACCATGTTACAACTGCCAATTCAATATTGTATGAACACTAATGTTACCAGTTAGACGCTTTATTAAACAAATATTAGACCAGCTACGGAATCAAACTGGCAATACTATAAAATAAATGTTTTATGGCCGGTTTCCCAGCTTTTAACCTTACGTTAGTATTCTTGGTTCGATAATTTCATGAAATATGTTATCGAACTACATAAATTAACTTTTACTCCGCTGAAACTCAGGTCAACCTAAATTAATCAATAAGTAATGATAAAATAAATCGAAACTTCAGCAACCAAGCATAATATCGAAACGACTATTACGTCTTATTCTTTTAATACTGTCGTCATTTTAAATAATTTACACAAAATTTACCTTATTAATTTACAACATGTATTTTAATATCGCTCATGAATCACTCTGTACGTAAATGCCGAATGAAACCCTGCATCAACAACCACTGTTACTAACTAAAACACTGATAACATTTTACGTAAAATTGTTATAATGGGTTTGCTATTTATTTTTGCTCAAGTTGTTGACCTTTGACTAAACTATCGCACATCTGTTGTACGATTGTCGATTGTTTCGCAGCCAATTCAATTGTTTAGTTAAAAATCGAATAGTGTACCTTCATATAGGCTCATAGGAATCAAAGCAGGACTAAACAGTTGTGCGATAGTTTAGTCAAATGTGTGCGCCCGCTCTTAGGTGTACACTTAGTGTCAAAATTATAAAGTCGCATTTGACTTATCTTGGAAACATTAGTCACATAGCGTCTAACAAAGTACGAGGAGCCATGTCTCTCGTGGGTCATTTTCGGGGAATTTTGATGACACTTCTTGTCATTCTTGTACATTGTTTAGTCATATTTTGGTCACAGACACAAAGGTATTAAAGAATAATAAATTCTATGAATACATTTATTTGGATTATTATTTTGATTAACTCTCTAAGGAGTTCAACATTATGACACAATTACACAAATTGTGAAATAAAATGACAGAGAAAGAAAAATTTAAAAAGAATCATACTTAAATATTTCATGCAAATGGGAAATTCTGTACCAATACAATGATTCATATAAATAATACATTTGTTATCATTGTTAATACGTAAAATTTCAAGTTTAATTTGTACATTTTGTTATTTCGCCATAATTAATTTATCAATCAAGTTCGAATGAAGTACATCGATAAGATAAACAGAATCGAAGGAAAACATTCGTTTGGTAGTTGACACTTTGATGTTTGCCGACTACAGGTCTGAAGTCTAGACATTACTATTATATAAACCTGGAAAACTATTACATATCACACATTTTGTACGGTTTACTATGAAGTGTATTATCGCAATACAATTTCAATGTCTATTGTTATAGCTTCTAGAATTATCTATCAACGAGGCACGTGGTGGAACATTAAAATTTCATAGGTTAAAAGAAATACTTGTCTAAAATGTGAGTTTTTTCTTCTCTGATTTTGAATTTTTACTACAACGATAATTCCTTGATTCGATTATTTATCTAGAAAAAATTAACCGAGAATTAAAAAATGACAAATTATAGTAAAGGAAAGTGTCTTCCTTATTTTAAAAAGTATTTAATTTTCCCTAACCATCTATATCTATGCCTATACTAATATTATAAGATGGAAAAATTGAGTTTGTTGTATGTATTGATATAACTCAAATACCACGGGGCCGATTTCAAAAATTCTTTATTTATTAAAAAGCGTTATCACTGAGTAACATAGTCTTTTTTTTACTATTTTTAATTCTTCGTGACGCAGTCGCGGCAAACCACTAGTGCAATATTACGTTAAATGTCCAGTTTTTCCACCGCATTTGTGTCACCGCAACAAATAAAACAGTACCTATATCATTATTGAGATGTTTGCAATTTGCCTATACCTATTTGACAGTTATATTAAATAACTAGCTGTTCCCTTGCTGCTTCATCCGCGTGATATTATAAAAAAATATTTCATTGTTTACGTACATTTGTCAAATTTTTGAAAATTGTCAAAATTGCAAATGTCAAAATGACATGACATGATGACAAACCATGGCAATCTTGCTTCCTTGATGTTGGCAGCAACTTATGGTCTCTTTCCCACATTAGGGTTTTTATCCAAAATATTAAACCCCAAGTTTAATGGCGTGAAAATATATAAAGCGTGACTAAGTGTAGGGCTTTTTATTAAAAAAAGTATTATTCAAAAATATGCTGTAATTGCTAACATCTTAGGCAACAAAAGAAGTGTGTGTTTACGCTTTATTATATTAGTATAGGTAATAACGCTAACACAACTGTGTGAACAAAATCTAATGCAGACTTATTAATTTATCTTATGAATATCCACTACCAGAATAAAAGCGTTTCATTAATTAATTTGTTTTGATTATCTCATTAAAGTATAATTAGTTAATGATGAATAATAACGATGACAAGAGACAATATAAATTCGTAATTAGCCTGGGAACATCTTCGACACGCGCTGTGATAAGATATAGAGACAAAATGGAAGCTGTTAAAATAATTAACGAGCGCGCGTTTGATTTAGTGCATAGTGTCAACATTCGGTGCACATGATTCGAGCCGTGTTTACACATACTCGACAATAACAATCGTATAGGACACGCACACGTACAAACGCCAGTGCGACAAGGACGCGGCACACAAATGTACTAGATCTAGATATAATACTAAATATCTGCTATGCAACATAGCTTTAGAGCCGGCGCACACCTTTAACTAAATTATCGCACCTGTTGTGTGATTGTGGATTGTTTCGCAGCACATTCAACTGTTTAGTTGCACAACAAAAAATGGAGTAGTGTGCGCACCTTCATATAATCTCATAGGAATCAACGGGCGACTAAACAGTTGTACGATAGTTTAGTAACACTAGTTCAAATGTTTCTGTTAAATGTATCTAAGGTAACGTTTGATATCATTGTCAAAAATCTTGAAATTCTTTGACTATTTGTGACGATGAAATATGCTCGTGCAGTTTTACATTATACATATTTGAAAAGTTCGAAAGAGAAAAATGGCCAGACAAGGTTCATATGCATTTAGATTATCAGTGTTGATAGAGAATCCTGCACACGTAATATTTTCATAATTAACTATTATCTTTCTTCTAGAATCAATTGAAGAGGTGAGTCGTGCATTATGTAAATAAAAACAAGATAAGTCACCTTAGATTAAATTGTAAAATTTGCATTGTTTTCGACTCAAATTCTTCAATATACATTTAAAAATTAAGCAATATAAGTACAAAAATGTTCAAGTAATAATAACAAGTGATGCACGTGATCGTACGGTAGAATTATAAGAATACTGTGTTTTGATTTCTAAAAGTAATTTTATCAAGTAATACATATAATTTCAATTATGAACAATTATCAATAGCTGTTCAACAAGATAATTAATTTAGGGAAAATTTCTACTGGAACGGAAATTGGAAGGGCACACCAATTAAATGTCAATGCTTCCTACATTTATTAAAAGGTTATTGAATACCGACCACGTGATATTCAACCAAAAAAAAGTATAGACTTAGAGTACAAATATTTTAAGGAAAGTAAGAAAAGGGTAAACAGACCATTGTTGTGTGGTATTCGCGTAGCTAAAGGCGTCAGCAACGCCGTGTAGTCGCCGATGACGGAAGGCAACGCAAACATTATCCGGGTGCTACGACAGCGCTCATTCATGACCATTATGATCGCGTGTTCCGTTCAATGCCGCTCGATGTATTTTTCAAATGTTTTAAACGTTATTTTCCGTTCGCGTCGCTTATTAATATTTTCCCTCTGTATTCGATTCATCATTTACAATAGGTAACTAGTGTCGTGGATAGCGTTGTACTCGTATGTTTATGTTAATACCTTTGTTTTCGTCTCGCAGATATCCAGTTTTAACAGGATTTAAGCAGTAAATGAGCATTTATCTGATGGTACGTTGTATTTGTACGATATGCTCTTCTCAACGATTCATTTATAATACGTTGTTTCTATAAAAATATAATGAAAGTAACATTGATTAGTGAAATCTACACGTACATAATTAGTGATGAAACATGTGCTATTAATGTAAAAGGTATTGCACTGCCCGCTAGTGCAAAAGTTACGTAAACTATGAAACAGCTGTACTAAAATATACATAAACGCTTTGTGAGCCTGCAATCAATACTGTTTCCGGGTCCGTGTTGTATGCATCTGTTTCATTACATTGTTATATTTCGTTAACCAATTTATATTACCTCACAGCGTTGGACTATCTCTTATAAATACTTTTATTGAAATATTAAATGTCGCCCGCGACTCCGTCTGATGATAATATTGAGTACCCTATTTTGTCTTCGAGACTATGTATGTTCGACAACTATGTCAATCAGCCAGATCTGCGAAGCCATTGTGGAGAAACATAGTAACAAACATCCATCCATACATCCAACTTTCGCCTTTATAATGTAAGTAATTTTTTGTAGTTTTTCACGATATTTAATCGAAGTTATGATACCAATACTTTTCTTCAGACGACCAAAGTTCAGATTTTCACTTCTGTATTGTACTCCAGAATGGGCAGTCATCCTCTAGTTATGCATTTTAAATTATGTATATTGTGAGCAGGAATAAGAGCTAGCTATAGTCGTGAAGTACTAGTGCATAAATTATCAGTGACAATGTAACTGACATATGAAGTTATTAACTCATATGTCCATTTAATTCAACAAACAATAGTTGAGTCGGCGTCAGAGACGGTGCGACGTATCTCTTGCCACAGATAACAAAACAATCGAGTTCTATTCATGGAAGTGCATTCTAATTATTATTAACATTATCGACCTCGATGAGTGTTAGCAACAATTTATTTTTCATTGAACCCGTTTTAATTGCACTCGCTAGCGATCACGTGATCACGTCATTTTTATAAACAAGTAAGTACGATTATTTAGTTATCCAATTATAATGTTTTACTGAATTGTCATAATTTTGCAAATGTTTTCAAGTCGAGAACAACTTTGTACATGTTATTTTTTAATTAAAAATATCGTAATATGAATCTATCATGGCATTTGCTCCCATTTTTGTTTGTTACCCAACTTGTAAAAAGCACCTAGTATTTGCTGTCTCTACAACAGTTCATTTAAATAGTAAACATAAAAACAAGGTTTTTATACAAGTAAACATATCGGGCACCTGCTATAATAACCACGTCATCAAATTACTTTTTCAGACCATTACCGCGAGCGGATCAAGATATGACAAGTGACAAACTGCATCGCGATAATATAATATCAGAAAAACTTGCGAAATAAAAAACATAGCTTAAAGGTCAAAGGAGGCAATGAGGATATCACAACGGGCGCTTATTTTTAGGTGTTTCAATTCAGTAACTCGATAAACTCGAGTAGCAGTTATCAGCCGCCCACCCATTCAGATTCATTTATTCAATGTGCGATATTAGAATCCTAATAAATAATACTAAGCAAAAATTAGAACATCATATTTGCGTCTACCAACATAATAATTGCATAGTACCCGTTGCTAAATTCGAATAATCACCTGACAATGTTTTTCCTCTTAATCTTCATGTACGAGCACGACTCGTCAGGTTTGCCAAATAATGTTTATCGATTGTTCTTTTTTAACCTTGATTTAATCCAATCGAATAGGCGACAGTCTTATGTTATACCAACATTGCAAATTGCTTAATCTATTAACAAATACAAAGATAAAGTCGTGAGTATTTTCCATAAGGTCAACATAAAATTCCTACAATACTAGCTATGAATGCGGGAAACTTAACACGAATACAAATGTAAAAATTATAAGCAAAACAAAGTTACCGCTGCTATCAATTTTACGTCAAGGTAAAAAAAACATTGATAAGAATTAAAACTGTTTTCCTTTGATTTGATCTAAATACAATTTTAAAGCAAATATTAAGCCATACGTGTAAGTAAGCCGCTGTTTGTCCGCACTATGCAAATGGAGATAATATGCCTACTAGCTAAGTGACCGGGTTGCGTTACTTACGTCGATCTACAAGTAGACATTAAAATGCATTCAAAAATCAACTTTATAACTATCACATACGGTGCTAGATTTCGCAAGTCAGACGAGTAGTCCGCACGTATCTATTCGTACAATGAGGCTAACATCCAGCCAAGTTGCGGATAAAAACGCGTTAAACGCACCATCATGTCGGAGGCGGTTCAACTCGATTCGGTCGTGTTGCAACAGAAATCGCGTTTAGCTAGGCGCATGTGCACAACCCGAATGGGGTTACAGCGACCACATTCCTGCCTTCCGGAATTTCACTCGCGTTGACACTTGCAACGTTATATTTGTGTGCCTCAATGATAGCAGAACCATCAATGTACTCAAAACAATAAGTAAATTTAACCAAACGGAAACCTTAACATGATCGAATCTTCAGAAAGCATATTTCACAAAGTGAAAACGACCTGTGTTTGAGTCTATAAGGACGGTCATCATCCTGCTAATTTGATCAGCGCCCCCCGCAACTCAATTAGTAAGATAATTGTCGTAATGCCGACGGTTGATTTATTTTGATTGCTGCGTGTTTTGGCAAGCTAACTTATTGAAATGTATTCTAGCGCCAAGCATCACGCATACTTAAAATAGATCGGAATATAACAGCAAACTTCTTTGTTAATCTTAACCACTCACGTTGATGTACCCCTGGTACATTCCGTTATTTCTGCATCCACGTCACCATTTTTCTGTACAATTCCTTTATGACGAATATTTATTTATTATCTATACTAATATAATAAAGCGTAAACACACACTTCTTTGTTGCCTAAGATGTCAGCAATTACAGCATATTTTTGAAAAATTTTATTAATAAAAAGCCCTACACTTACGTCACGCTTTAGGCTGTATATTTTCACGCCATGAAACTTAGGGGGTAAATATCTTGGATAAAATCCCTGATGTGTGAAAGAGATCATAAGTTGCTGCCAACATCAAGGAAGCAAGATTGCCATGGTTTGTCATCATGTCATGTCATTTTGACATTTGTAATTGTTAATTTGACAAATTTAGGCAAACAATGAAATAAAGTTTTTATAATTTCACGCGGATGAAGCCGCAAGGGAACAGCTAGTATTATATAACTAAGGGACATAAACAAAAATGATGCGTTTCAGATTTATAAACTTTACGCTTTACTTACCTTTTTTAAATTTTAATGCGACAAATGATCACACTACGTGCGTTAATATGAGCTGTATTACCTTTAACACAGCGGCAGGCAATTAACACGTGTACTCACCCCGATATGGTGGGCAGGTGAAATTTTATGACGAACCGAATAGCGCAACATACGATCTGTCAACGGTGAATTATATTCATCAAGAATCACATTTACAGTTCACATACGTCATATAAATAGACGATAAGTTGCATCAATTTTAGTGACTAACATCGGATGTTTAGACAAATGATTTGTCTCCATTCTTCCGTTGTAGATAAGTACGTCTTGCGTTCGAATGTTGCGATAATGCAAATGTATGGGACAATATTAACAAAATAATGACAAAAATATTTCTGTTCAATATAAAGGAAGAAGAGTGGGAGAGACAAATCCTTGCATATAGCAACGTCTAAAATGTAAAAATGATATCTGTGTTCACACGCACTGTATATTATTTTCAAAGCTTGTGGTGTGAGACAAAGAATTGGCAATGAGTCCACCTGCCCCCGCACCTGGAGCCTCTCTTTTTATTTGTTTCAACCTTGCTGTTGATATTTTTATTGTTCGCGTTTGCGAGCCGCTCGGACGTGTGTGCTCGTATATGTTCGGTGATCAATAATTAGCGACAATCAAGGGTTAAATACGCAATGTTTAATCAAATAAAACCGATTCGATTTCTTTATACAGAATATTTTATATGATCTCTTGTCTCATGCCAAGTGGAGATTATTGAAAGCTTTTTTGAGGAGAAAACAATAAGAATTTGCTTATACTCCAACATCCAAAAAGGAAACCCAAGAGCAAATTTTGTAAAAGGTTCCTTCCCTAATAATCCGATAAGTCTAGAAAAAGCTTCTGTTCCTAACATCCATCAAAAGTTGCATTATCTTAATGTAAATAAGTAAATATTACTTCATGGGCAGAATATATGTGGAAATTTTTAATACAGCTCGGATTATACCAACATAAACATTGAAATCTTACTCACTGGTAACTCTTGTAGTGGTTGATAGGTCTTTGTTTTTTTTTCCTGCTTCTAGACGACAATCTTATTTAATGGGACGCAGTCTTAAAAAGTTAATACGCTTGTTTACTTAAATATCTCCTTATTCTTAGACTACACCTGCATTGTAATTGCAAAAAGCCTCGTGCGCACAGACAGCTATAATTTTATTTGACTTTTTATAATCTGTCTTTATAGTTAAAAAATATTTAACTCTGCTAAAGTATTTTTTTTCACTGACCTAATAATCTTAGCTAAACACATCCAAAAATGATAGCAAGTTACAAATATCTCCATATATTCGGTAGACATTAATGTCAAGTTTGTGAGAATTGAAAATTAATTGACCTTCAAAAATTCAAGATCTCAAATGACATTCCACTACTTATCACTGCTTTATTTATTTTTAAATGAGACAAACGTTTATCTCGCACGATGTGTTTGTGCGAACAAAAGTACAGTATAAAAAAATCAAAGCCAGAAGTCGCGGACATGATGCGTCGACGTGGGTCATTAACCCCGTCGATATTTCTTGAAATTGCCGCGGAATCCGTGCTCTTTTCGCTTTTTAATTGCGAATCCTCCGCTACCCGGCGACCAATGAGGCGCGAGACAAGGTGATACGTTTCCCAAAAAAAAATACTAACAACACGTCGTTTCGAAATTATCGTAACGGCACTCTTCAATGCACAATTCGAAAGTTGATTTATAGATTAAAATAATGAACGTCTATGTTCGATATAAGTAATAATAGATATATCCGTTACTATTACAAACCAATTTAACCTTAACAGTAACAGAATGTGGTCAAAAGGTAATAATAAAATTAATGCTAAAAGAGATTCTATAATAGGTTATCTAATAGACCTTAACATAAGTCGGTTCTTTTATATTTCCCAGATATTGGCATCTAAAATGCGTAGTATACCTTCAAAGTATTAATAGAAGAGTGAAACTGAATACATTACTTTAGTTTAGTACTCACTGTTCACTTCGTTTCGATACACCGTGCACTATTATAATTGTTATAGACAAAGTTTAGCACGAACGTGTATGGTTTTTAGAAACTCTGGCAGCGACCCAAGACGTTGGGTAAATAGAACACGGGTAGGTGCATTAATTATACATACCGCGGGACGATTTATATCACATAACATACGCTTTTAAATGGACAATTCTTATCACTTAATCGGTTATACATTGACTTGTCTTGAATCTTGAATTAAGTATACAAATGATAATAAACTAACATCAATAGTGGAATAAAATTGAAACTGTTTTTCTGCCAGTATAGAAATACGGAATTACTCGTACTTTGTACATCCGCATTAAAAATTAGGCTGTAAGGTCACTAAATTTAAAAACAATGATCGATCATATGACAATTTTGTACTAAACTATGATTAATATCAGAAATCGACGTACATACAACAGGATAGATATAAATCCGTTATACATCCGTTTCCCAGTGTACTCGACCGTCTCGTCTATTTAACTAGACGGTAAGTTAACGCTAAAAGGAAGTGAGCGTAGAAAAAACCGTATTTAAAAATACATGCACGATGTGCGACCCTAACTTACGAGCACTCGATGATGTTTAGCCGATTATAATTAGCCTCGCGCTGACTCGTGCGCAGCGCGGCGCAAGTTATACGCGGAGCGATAGACATTTGAATTGCGATCTTCTTAAAATTCGGTTATTGTTCCAAGTTATAGCTACAGGATTACTAATCATACTAATATTATAAATGTGAAAGTTTAGATGGATGGATGGATGTTTGTTAGATATTGTAGCCTAAACGGGTGAACGGATTCCGATGAAATTTGCTATAGACGTAGAGGATAGTCAGGAAGAACGCATAGGCTACTTCCTTTTGTTTTTTTAACTAAACGCGGACGGAGTCGCGGGCGAAAGCTAGATTTGAAATAATGCTTTAATGCCAAATCAACATAAATATAAAGACATTTGCGTACTATCTATACTAATATTATAAAGAGGAAAGATTTGTATTTTTGTATGTATTGAAATAACTTAAAAACTAAAATGCCGATTTCAAATATTCTTACGCCATTAAAAAGATACGTTATCAGTGAGTAACATAGACAATATTTTTTATTATTTTTTAATTTCACGCGGACGAAGTCGCGAGCAAAAGCTAGTACTTAATATAAATAAACGAATACGTTGGTACAATCTTGGTACAATCTTTACTTATCATTTGTTATTGATCCTATGTAGTAAAATATTAAAACTAGAAACGGAATTGCTTCAAGTTTTAGACTGTTTATAGCCTCTTCCCTTTTATCTTTAATCAACGGAAATGTCGAAATTCCGGTGATAACTATTTGTTGTTTAATAGTAAAAATGTATTTAAATGAACTGATAAAACACCTTTGTACAGTCCAAAGGTCCAAAGGTTTGATATAAAAATTAAATTATTATTCTAATATTGCATTATTGATGTTTCTTGTGACTGGGATCATATCGTTTGTGCAATGTTGCCACGCGCGACGCGCGCCGCAGACGCCGGTATTTTGTGGCAGATGTGCGCAAACGCTACATCTTACTGTAAAATGCTCCTAAACAATTCTATAAATGATAATTATAGGACAACGTCGCATTATATGTACTTTATGGTTTAATTAAAAAATATATTGAAATACATCGACATTATAAAGTATACCTTATTATTACGGAACTTATGTTTGAATGAAGGTGGAAAAAAAGCGATAAAGGTGAGCCAAGTCCGCGGCAAATTAAAATCTATTATCTGCCTACTAGTGCTTTGAGTCGCTTGTGCGAGCTTTTTCATTCATAAAGTTCATCATTTACTACATATTTAAAAATACTGCTGTGGTCGTAGTGGAATGTGTGGTACAAAATTAGACAATATCTCATAGACGCTATAAACAAGGAAACAGCTTTCCTATTATAACGTCAGCCACGCCTGTTCCAACGTGATGTAAACCCGAAAAACATTTATACATTTTAAAAGCGGAACCACTCGCATACTGAGTCAGTCGCGGGAAATAATAAGGAATGGGTACTATATTTAGTATATTAGTACTATGAATAGATGCGCCCACGATACGTGGCCGTGTAAATCAACGCCCGACTAATGTATTACTAACTTCGATGCACGCCCGTCTGACACGGGAACCAAAACATTTTCTCCATTTCATATTATTCTATTACTAGCTATCGACCGTGACTATCCGCACGGAATTAAAAAAAAATCTATTCTATGTGTTCCAGACTGTGCTAAATGCAAGTTGCTATACAACCTAATATACTAATCATACCGGTTCCTATTGTTCCAATTAACAGGTAGAAAGTTAGCTTCTTCGAGTTCTCCGAATAAAACAAAAGATTGGTCAATTGGTAACCCTTCATTTGCATTTTAAGTAAACTTTCTCACAACACAAGTTAAATAGACGTTTCTTAAAACATATTAACATTACTTAAAACTACCTTATAATAGAAAACATTTTCAAGAGCTGTATTTATTAGAGCTCGGAAATTGTAATATTACTTAAATGTCGCTAAAATCTTCACTTATTTTCTTAATGACTGCGCAACAAGTGATCATATACTCGATTAAACCTACTGGAATCTAATATTAAAAGATTAATTTATTCAATGATAATATCGAACAACACAAACAAGATTTTCAACACAGTTTTGATAGATAGTTGGCCATTGATGGACGTTAAGATCTGTTTAAATTAATTAAGCCTTACAAATTCGTTTGATTTTTTCTTCAAATACATTTATTGGATGTTTTGAGGCATTTGATTGCCAAATTGATCTATTTTGTTCAGCATAGTAAGAGGTCCAATGTTCATTCATTCATTCATTATGATTAAAATCATGAGTTCATTCAAAGTTGATTGTGAAATTGTCTAATACAAAGTAGTGTATAGTTTGCAAGGTATTTGAGTGGTCCGTAGTAGTAAAGGGCAGGAGCGATGTGTCGGCTCGGCTGTCGACTGTCGGCACATGGCCGGGCCACCGCAATGCGGCAACGTTCTATGTACACTACACGAGCCACTCTCCACCCGCTAATACTGCCGTTTTATTTATAACATTCGACGCACACTACAAATATTCGTAGCGCCCGAACGCCGAGACAACCTAATCATATAGGTTATTAAAAAGCGCAATGTAATTGTTCCACAAATTATTTGGATTCGAGTCACAAGTCGTATCCGGTACGTTTACGTGTTATGAAGTCGATGCTTGTCTTTCAGATTGTATACATAAATTGTGAGCACTAATAACAATAAGCATAAATTAATGTAGATTAGTAAAATGCCGTTTTTTATTTAAGTAATGAATATTAAGGTATTTTTTTATTCCTACGACAGGTTCATCTCTCTAAACTAGCAAGTTAAACTGCATCCGAATATTAAATGAATTTGTAATAAATAAGTTAAAAACAAATCCATATTAGGTCGAGCAGTAATTTATTTTGTTTGTAGTACACTACAGCTGACATTTCCATTATGTTACACGAGGTTTTGTAAACGCACCTGTCAATGCAGTGTCCGCCTCTCCAAGGCTGCGCAGACGTCGATGTGTTTAGTACCGGCTCGTTTCGGCTAAGCGATTTGTGCCGGCGTGTTTCGGCAAGAAGTTAGAGCCGGCGTATTTCGGCCGAAGCGCTCCCCGACCGATTGAGGTGCTCGACGGATGCGTGCGATTATAATTAGGATTGTATTTCTGATTCCGACGAAGCTCAGTATGGCGGAGCTCCGCTGAATTCCATCTGAGTCATTGTGCCCGTTCCGTAGCCTTTATTTTCGTAAAACACTTAACCCTTCCGAGCGCATCATTGTTCCTTCTTTACCTTTGCTAATTAATGTGTAAATTTAATTTTCGTCACATGATTACTACTTTTTAATGGTTTTTTTTTAGAGGCGGTAATCATGAAGACGTAAATACTTATAGATTTAATGAGGTAAACGGAGATAACAATTTCTTTATGTTTTTTTTTAATTTAATGAATTATGCAACTTTGAAAATTTGCAAATTAGTTGTTGTATGTTGAAAAATTTGAATTATAAATATAGCTTTAAATGTAAACAATATAATTTCGATACGTAGAGTGAAAATTTTCAAAACAAGCAACAACTTTCAAATAGTTCTAGATGTTATTTCGTTGAATAAAAATGAGTTCGAATTCCATTGAACCTACTTACCCGTTTTATTTTCCTGTCACAGTCATTAATTTAAAAAATTGGCCGCACCATCGTTGAAAGAAGAATGAGTTGTGTTTACATACATCTGTCTAACTTTCTCAAGCGCGAAGAATGGAAATCATCGCCAGTGTGTAAAGCTACGTTTTCACTGTGTCACTCTTATTGTACAATTATTCCCAAGTTTATTTTACATTAAATTAAAATGTTATGCATTACTTATAAATGATTTATTGATTTTGTTTTGTTTTGTTTTGTTTAAAAAAAAATATTAAAAATTAAGAACCAAATAGGTACTTGACATTATCTTTGTTATTTAAATATTTGGTGGTACAATTAATTATTTTTATACGTATCAATAACGGTAAGTCAACATAACTTCATAGATATACTCGTATAACGTATAGATAAAACCTTATTTTTTTTACGAACAAATGACATATGATCTTATTATAACAATGAATGTGACGCCTTACTTCGTTTACGGAACCTATTTGGCCCTGATTTTTTTTATCAAATGAATGTATAAAACAATACATTTTCAATTGCCTTGATATCTCGAATTTCGAGGCGAATTGTTTTGAATGGAGAAAACTTTTGTTTACCGTTATAACGATATTAAAAGATCGTATAGTTTAAATATGTAGAAATTGATGAAAATGTTTGTTTATGTTATGTATAAATTCATATAAAATGCATTAAAACATTAATGTTAACATGTTTGGTCGCTTACCCGCGTGAGGCTATTTCATGCGTTCTACGCTTCGACTACACGCATGAATTTGTAGAATTATAAATAATTTACTTCATTCGGATTCATTCTTCTTAGGAAAGTCATATGTAATACGATATGAGACA
Organism: Papilio memnon; assembly: GCA_003118335.3. NCBI lineage: Eukaryota > Metazoa > Arthropoda > Insecta > Lepidoptera > Papilionidae > Papilio > Papilio memnon. The sequence goes on along the minus strand of LD700007.1, from coordinate 3,277,502 downwards.
CTCAGTCTGGTTTTAGTAAGTCTTAAATTAACTAAATAGTTCGTGAAACTGCCCCTTAAGCAATAAATATTCGTTTCACATTCGAGTTGCGACTTCCAGATATAATAGACGAGCGGCATGTAAGTACACTCACGTAAGAATATAATAAAGAATAAAAACAAACTATATTCAATACTCTGTTTTACATTAAATAGTAACAAGACGCTGAATATAAGTGGGAGACAACTACGGTCGAAGCCAAAAATTAAAGAGGAAAGATTTTGTATTTTCGATATAACTCAAAAATGACTGAACCGATTTCAAAAATTCTTGCACCATTAAACAGCTATGTTGTCACTGAGTAACATAGTGGGTTATTTTTTTTAATTTGACGAAGACGAAGTTATTAACAGCTACTTAATTAAATAAGACAAATGGATATAATTGAATCTTAAGTTTCACCACAATCACGAAAGTAACAATCTAAACATCTTACACATAACAATGGTTAGTTACACGTTTATTTCCTATAAATAGCGACACACACACATAGATTAGCGTTTATGTAAGCGCGATAAATCAATAAAACGGAGATAACAAATCCATTTCAAGCTGATAATATTATTAACAATAACACATTCAATATTCAACTTTGAAGTGAATTGGAAAAAATGAATAATTCCATACTTATTTAAGTAACTTGTTTTGATATTTTTTAGTATAATAGATAACTTAGATAAGCAATACCTTACCACGTTCCATTTACAAGATGCTCGCCTGGTCTAATTATCGTTTTATGTATACCGATATTTCAGTGGTATTTGACCTTGACAAAGAATGCATTTACCGTGTAGTTTAACGTTGTCTATGTCTTTATTCCACGAACTTATAACCTTTTTAAATTCTTAGAAAAACTAAATGTTGCAAACTAAATGAAAAAATACCAGATGGCGCTGCGCGTAGCACACTATCTTTTGCAAACGTAAACAAGAGAATGATAAAATAAAGATAATAAAAGAAACTATTATCACGCCTTTCACTAATTCCTTGTTGGATAGACTTCTTTGATAATAGATTCTAAGTCTATCGTCACACGTTAGAATTACGAAAAATCACACAATAATTTATAATCTTTAGATAATGAATCAGATACTGGCAACATCTACGTACTTTTACGTTCAACAAGGTCCTAATAAAAAAATAAACACAAATAATAATTTGGCATAACGAAACAGTGATGGAAACGAGGCGATTGCGAGTCACGGCGCGCGCGGCGACATATTTCCCGGGCGAAGCGCGGAACAGGTTTTTGCCAAAGGGAGGTGCAGACATGCGCTTGCCACACTGCATTATGTGCCACTTACGACCCGCTCTAATATCAATAACTCTCTATTCAAATTTCATGCAAAATTCCGTAATCTAAGCTACTGGTAATTGAATAATATGAAACAAATTCAGTGAAAGATTTCAGTTGATATCTAAAATACGTGTCCTAATTCTGGAAGTATTTTATAAAGGCGCCAAGGGGTGATAGATTAATTAGATTTTATTAGAGATATTCCAATTAAATAACACGTGTTTATGAGAAGAGAACCTATGGATGTAGTCTTCTTATCTACAGTATATTTACACTAAGTATACGCCTGTAATAGATAAATGAATTCCATCCTATATTATAACATTTTATATCACAAAGAGTCGGAACACGTTCACTTAAGAGAGTCCATAAAACTGACTGACATTATAAGTATTTAATTGTACTAATAATTCATTATACTAAAATTGGTATTAGCTACTTAGTAACTAATAACACTTCACTTATTTTAATACTAAAATGGTTTTTAGCTAGGAGTAATTGTACAGATATTGAACTCCCGCGCAGAGGCGCGCTTGCGTTGCAAAACCGGCGTGTTGACGATAATAGCCGGCTCATAAAATAAACACGGCGACCGTGATTTATAGCCAGTGTCAACGGGGAAAAACTGACTTTTTAATTCTCCGCTTTCAACGCTTTGATGATGAGCTATTGTTGACCGACTGGCTGTGAGATGTGTTCGACGCCACAGAACTAACGGCTTCCTGCTATTTAAGAAAACGGTGCAAATAAATTATAGATTATAAATAGGGAAAGTGATATATATTTTCCGAATTGTAGGATTATCTGTCCTAAGACGTAAAAGTCTCGAGTTGCGCTTACTGGATAAGGACGACAAGAAATTGATAGGAATCAAAACTAGCGTGTAATTGAAATTAATATCAAAGACATTGTTAATGAAACAAAAGAATGGAAAAATTAAGTCGACATCGAGTTTCTTAGTATACTTTGGTTAGTGAGACGCAATTAGCTTATCTTGTTATCTTTCTTAAACATTTTGTTGCAATGCCCTTTACATCACGTAAGACCTACCTATATCTACCAGTATAATATTATTACAAACCTGTAGGCAGAGACAGTGCTACGTGCCTTTATGTGGATAATGCATTATCGCGAACCATTCAACGTCATTGTTATTATCTGAACTGATAAGATTTTCAGCATTGCAGGATGAAGCCGAGCGAAACACGTTTTAATTATCACTGTCTTGTATCGCTTTTTGTTACAAATATTTAAATGCTAATTAGACCAAAAATTATATGTATGAAGACAATAAGTAAATAAAATTCACGCTCTTTAACTTAGAGTTAAGCAGAGATACATGTAAGTTAAATATTTTTTTGGATAATTAACCTTTTGATTCTAAAACAGTGTAGTGTCAGTGGCGACGGCGCTGGCGATGGCGACACATTGGAACGCGGACAAGGCGCGTTGCGCACGCGCAGCCGCTTTCCCGACTTTCCAGCTGACAGACTAACGAAATACATACTGTATCTAAGTATTTGTTGACACTTCTTATCACCCCCTTTAAATAATTACTAATTTGATGATGCTTTACTTAATCAATATAATAAAATGTCATTATTTTGACAACAATTATTTGCAAATTGTCACCATCGTAATATTTCAACCTATATTTATCGACGTGTCAAGCCATTTAAATAAATCAAACAAATTGTAAAGGCGTAGCGAGGACATCGCCGGACGGACGAGTCACTCGTCCTCTATCGTCATGCGCAGGTAGAGACCGGAGGACGACATGCCCATTGTTTATCGCTGTTAATTATTATGCCCGAACTCAGACAGACGCTGCCGAATGCCGCGGCCGCTGCCTGACCGCTCCCGCAAAAAATACTATGAAATATCTACCTGAAAATAAATCTAGATCATACTTAACATGTTCTTTGTAGTTAACAAGTGCATCATTTAAAATTTTGTCAAATGTACCGAAATTAAATACATTTGATATCTAACGATCTTCATGGAAATATGGATGTAGGATGAGTCCATTCGACACATCCATGTTCTTCGAATCCGACTGCCGTACTCCAACGAGCAACGAGCGAGTAGCGCGCGCTCGATTGAGGACCGTTACGTGAAACGTCGAGTGCGCGAGGCGGGGCACGGGCAGGGCAGGGCAGGGCAGGGGTATGACGCCGATGGCGGCCGAGCAGTGCCGAGCGCAGCGGGCGAGGGGCACAGGGCGCGGGGCGGGGGTGCGCCACTTTATCGCGCGGGCTGGCAACGTCGCACGGTGGGCGCCCCGCGCGCAACCTCTCACTCACCGTTGCCGTTGCCGTCGCCGGCTCGCCATCGCCGTCGCCAGTGTTACCTTTGACGGTCGACCGTGTGGTTGCTCGATGTCAGTGACGTCGGTGTCGGCGCTCGCGATACACGTCTATGATGTTTCGGTAAATACAAAGTCAGATTCGTGAGTGAACGATAATAATAAATTTATTATCAAATGTTGGAACACAGTGACAGGTGCAAATATTATACATTGGATTTGGATTTTTTTGAACTGTGCTAAGTGACGATTTGAATTTTTCAACGTAAATAAAGTGCAGTGGCCCACCAAAAAAGGATTGCAAAGTGCAAAAATTGGATTTTGAAGACTTATTGTGGATTGAATTAGTAAATGATCTGTGCAGTCGTTGCCTTGGATTGTGTGGAATAAAGTGACAAAAAGACATAAAAATTTAAGGTGTGTTATCAGTTGTTAGTTCGGTGAATTACAATTTCTTCTCTCTTAACATAACAGTAAATAAATATACAAATAATTATGAATAAAGGTGCAGTTGCAAAAATACAACTGGGTACTAGAAAAAAATAAATAACCTCGGTTGATTAAAAGAGCGACATACAGCTGAAACGTTCATCAGTGTTTTACAATGTTTGAAATTGGTTATGTTTTCACTTATTGCGTAAAAAATAATCATTGTGATTAGTAAATTCTACTATAAAACTTAATTAAAAGTGGAAATAAACAAAGTGAATTCGTGAATAAATAATAAATTAAAATTAAATATAATTTGCAAAGTGATTTTTTTTTTCTAAAAGACGATACGGTGAACGTACCTATTGTTGACGTTCAGAACTACCGTTTGAACAAAAACTCCAAGTAAACGATAACATAAAAAAGATATCGTACAACATAAAGTGAATAATTGTCGAAATATAACAATACGAAAATAAAGAAAAATATGAAGCAGTGTAAATGGAATATTTAGAGAATACAACAGGATACGTGGTGTTTCAGGGGGTGCGCTTGAAGCGACAGGACGGCGAACTCTGCTAATACGGCTGGGTACGCGGCGAACAACATAAGTTACGCGGGAGCACACGCTCCCGACACGGGCAAGCACAACCCCCTGCAAGGGACCATAGGATACAGAGTCAACGCGCATACGTGAGTAACTTGACAAACTTAACATTTTTCGTATATTGATTTTTTATTTGTCATATCGGAAGATGTTTTTGTAAGAATTTAGTAAATTTTCGAAGACAAAATTTCGAATCAAACCATATTTAAAATTGTCTAGTATGTATTATTTTTCGTGCGAAAATAACTATTTGTTAACGAAACGTCACACCTATTAAGGCACTTACTGTTTTTATCTTATCCGGAACAAGTTTGTTTACATTTCAACAAAACGCTGAAACGTGCCTCGCTTACCTCTACCCACCTTATCGTAGTTAACGGGCAATAAAATCAAATATCCTCTGAGTAAAACTTTATTTGCTACCGCATAACATTGCCATTTGCATTATTCTCGTGAAAAAATCTGAGCTTACGCATTCGCATAAATCAATTTGTACGTAAATCCCTCATAATCATATGGCAACTGTAAAGTACACGAGCGAGTGACATTGCCGGCCGCGCGCATCACTGCAATTATAATGAAAGAAATGAAATGTGTTCCTCCATTCACACGCACAAATGCTTCGGCGCCCATCACGCACACCGACGTCCTCGCACTCACACACACACAAATTCTACGCACACCAGCGCAGCGCACTCACACTAACGTACGATGGGAATGCAAGCGGTGACTGCACTTTAGCTCTTACAATAAACACAAACAAACAAATTATTAACACTCAGCGCATCAAATAGTTAAAGGCTCATTAAATTTAACCATAATTTTATTATCTGTTTCATTTTTAATGTTAAAGTAATTACGATAACTTTAAAACTATCACCGGTTATCGCCTATGATTGTTATTACATTTGTAGTGTAAATTATACTAAAAAAATAAGCAGGTGCTAAGTCGTGGCGCTCCGCTTTGTTTCGTAGTCACCTTTACGAGCGACATATTGTTGATGGCAGCGCGCCTTTTATTCAAAACCAATAACTAAATAATAATAAACGGGGAGTGGTAGCGGGATTGTGTGAACGGTGTACAGGAAGTCCTCTACTCCACACTTCAAGGGTAGCGCGTTCTGCAATTAATACAAACAGCCAACTAAATACACGAAGTTAAATAACTTCGATGACCGTTTGTTTTACCTCGCTACGTCTACAGATAAGGATACACGTCACAAGTAAAGAATGTTATAATAAAAGATTTGTAGCAGCTTGTAAGTGGTCGTGGGAAAATATGTCGGTTTTCAACGGGCACTGCGGCCGGGGGCGGATGCACCGACACTATTATACCACGTGCTCAATAGACTTGAACGAATTTACTTAAATGTACGATCTAACACTACAGTTTACATAAACTGCACATGTTTAGTCTCAAATTACCTATATCTAGTGTGAAAAAACGCATTACAGTCTAGAAGTTTTCTCTGATACGGAAACAAATTATTATCAGAAGCGTAATAAAGCTTCATATTGACGCGACCCGGCCCACTTACCCCAAGTTTGCGAGGCTCGCCGACCCTTCCCGATCATTGTGTCGCATACACCCCAAAGCGCTCGCCTCCATACCAAACCCCCGGAATTCGCTCCTTGAAGCATGATTCATTCTCCCAACCTCGAACCTCAATTGACGAGATAAAAGTTACAAAACTAAAACACTCAACAATCTAAAACTATAATTATTCGTATATCACTTCGACAGTTTCTAAACTCTTCTGAAATCTACTAAACTTTATTTTTTATTTATTTTTATTTATGTTCCGTCCTATTATATTTATGATTCTATTAACGTAACATATTTCAATGTCGATTTGCAATATTTTGAATGAAGATAAGATAAGATTGTTGTGTTAACTTACCAAGTTACAATCAAGCATTTATGAGCCTGATGCGATCGTACATAATGTTCTAAAAATTACAACTTTTTTCAAGCGAATAGTGTTGCTGTCCTGTAATCATTCAATAAAAATATGTGTAAACAACAATCTTGTTTAGTAATCAGTGATCAAATAAATTACTAGAATAATTTGCCTCCCAAACACCGATGCTTTTCACTTTAATCGTGTTCCAATAATATCGATCCTTGTCATATGTGCGTTTATATCGTATACAAATGTGAACACAGGCCACAATGTGAAGTGGCTTTTAAATAGGGGTGACCAACTGTCGACGAAACACAGGGGCGGTACACGTCACGACTTCACGCTACCCGATAGTAATCTATACACAGCTTACAATTAATGCCTTATTTAACACTGTTTTATTTAAACAAAATAATCATTATCAATATCTGTTCACGCTAATTACCTTATTATTTAATTATTGACTTCAATATGTCGTTTTTAATACTCGATAATTTATGTACAAGTTTAAAAATCGGTACGTTTCTTAGCGGCCAGCATTCCTCCGCGCGTGGCACATCGTATTACGCTGCGAATCGATACTTCGAAACTCGTTTGTTAATACCATCGCCGCTCAATAAGGGTTGTAATTTGACAGTGAAAAACTTAACCCGGGCCCGATATTCGCCAATTAGTAGCGCTTTTAATTTGTTTCTCTTTAACAGAGCATTCGATAACAACGTATCTTCGCCGCCAATTAGCCAACAACTCGACGCGCCTGCGCACCTATCTAAAATTAACTACAGCCTATGTATCAAAATTCCTACGCGATTCTCTCGTCTATCTTTCAATAGTATGCCGAACACCTTCCAGCTTCTCGAAATAGCGACGTACTCATTCATATTAATTTATTTAGCCGTCTCGCATGTCGATAAACGTGCGTTGTTCTTTAGATACCTGATCATAGCTAAGAACCGGTAATATTTGATTTTTATATCGCTTATATGTTTAGTAAATTATCTACAAATTCAATGATATCAAAAATAATACAATTCTTTAGTAATCACCACTTTAGTAGTATCCGCTTAACCATTAATATAAGGTACAAGATGCATTTGCGCTGAAATAAAGTTTGTTAAAAGGAACATTCCGAGAATTATCTCAAACGAACGAGCCGCGCTTGCATTCAAGAACCCAAAATATTTTGAGCGAGCTGTAAGTGATTATTCGGATGTGGTACCACTTTTACAAAAAGTGCACCAGGATGCAGAATACAAGGTTTTTTTGCTCGGCTACACATTTTGGTCGGCAAAGGAAAAAAGGCTCAGACAAAACTATAAAAAGAAGCGCAGGTCGGGCGAAGTTTACCTAAGGAAGGACCCTTGTAAATCATCTGCGCCGGAGATGAATACGAGGCGTCTTGAGCGCTGTTGACTTGCGTGTTTATTGGTTTTCGACTCAACTAAGTATCTGTTAAGCTATTTATGATGATACTTAAGTGTGAATAGTCAAATGCTTGACAAACTATTCATCTATAATTGAGACAAATCGATTTTCATACATATATTAATTAAGTAATAAAGCAAGTAATTATTTAAAACAGTTTTATCAGTCTAATATGCCAAATCATTGTGTTTATCAGTGTTACTTATTAGTGGTTAATGTTGACTTAAATGTCATATTGTTTTATGGCGACACTTTCAAATTTGAAAATATTAAAATCCTTTCATCAAAATTATACTCGTAAACTTACAAACCCAATATGGTTACAATAGTGGTACAACAATGGGTAGCCCGTGCGAGTGTTTGTCGGGCATTTGTCGAATGGGAATTATTAGGAAGGGCTCCGGGAAGGCTCGGGAATTGGCCCCAAAAGCAGTTCACATGAATCGCTCTCCCACTCCGGGTGCTATACAAAAAAAAAGAAACACATCCCGAGAGAAACACAGGGGTAACAGCGCGTCACTACGTACGTCCATATTGATTTTTTACAACTCTCATTGTTCGTCAAAATAATAAAAATCCGTGTGCACGTATTAAAAAAAGATCTTGCGTCAATAGAATTTGGGTTGAATATTGAGTCCGTGTTTATTAATAATCGAAGCGTTAACGTGTGGAATGTAAAATGTTCGACTCTGCAAGGCCACTTGCAATAGAATAGAAACTGCTCGTATCGCGAATCAAATAAAATTGCCGGACTGATTTCACATTTTAATACCTAACGATATTAAAAATACAGTTGTGTAGGTAAACCACTCGATAATGTGAAGCTTACTCGAGGTACCGTTGTACCTAGTTAACGCTTTGCTTAGCGCTACATACTAGATAGAATGCGATATACGAATACACACACTAATAACCATATGGACTGTCGTGCTATTTTAATACCCATTAAATTATAACACCAAAATTCAACATTCGTATGTACTACGATATCTTCTTTATCTACTTTGAAAAATTGAGTTTCATCCCTCATAAATAACTTGCTTAGGAAACATTTTGTTCAAGTAGTTATAATATACTTGTTGACAACACAATATACTAAAAACTAACCTCTTTTAATATTTTAAAGTAAACATATTAAAATTGAGTATCAATTAACATACAATTTGTTCCCTATTCCCACTTGTACGGTTACTAATAAACACCTATATTAGAATCTTGTGTTTGCGGATCCAAATGATGAAATACGTGGGGTTGCAACTATTATAGGATTTGCTAGCATTCGATTTAATTCTTCACTACAGATGCTGCTAGACAGGAGACTAGTTGCTGTCTCGTTAGTTTATTTGATAAGTATAAATCTAAGCTGAACTTACTAGGTGATGATTGATGAATGTGTTGTGTTTGTGTTGTCAGCGGGTATGGGTGGCACGGCGGGGCGGGCGCGATGAGCGGCGGCGGCGAGAGCGTGCAGTTCGGCGCCAGCGCGAGCGCCAGCGCCGCCTCCGCCGCGATGGTCGCCGCCGCCTCCACGGCCGCGATGCAGGACTCGCAGTCATTCTCGCAGGTACGCAACAAACACAGCCCAAGTTGTCATCTAGAAATATACAACATCCTTAAAATTATAAGGTTCCAATGGTGGTTTTCGATAAATAGAACCGTTATTTGGCGCCCTAAGGGCTCAGCTTTTACATAACAGTTATTTAAAATCTTTAAACTATAATTTTTCTTTCCAGATGCAAAACAACATGACGATGGGAAATCCCCAGTATGGTGCGATAAACGGCTACGGTCAGCAGCGCAGCCATAACTCGGCCATGACGGGTATGAGCATGGGCGGAAATGTTGGCATGAACGGTATGAACGGCATGAATGGCATGACTGGCATGGGGCAGATGGGCAACGCCGCCATGACCGGCATGAACCCGATGGCACAGATGGCCAATATGGGCATGCACGCCAACATGATGAGCTCGCAGATGGGCCCCGGCCAAATGGCGAGCACGGGCAAGATGACCACGAGCTACCAAAGGCGACACACGCCTTACCCCACAGGCACGATGCTCATGGGGCAGCGGAAGCCTCAGTACATGGGTGGCCAGCCGGGCTTTGGCCCGCAGTATCCCGCCGGGTACGGCGGCCGGCCGGGATTCCAATCGCAATACCCACCTCAGCAACCTCTGGGACCAAGTAGTAACTTTGGCGCAGCTATGAGAGGGAGTATGAGACAGTCAACGCCCCCTTATTCGAACCAAGGGCAGTACTTCAACGGAGGCGTGCCTAACCAGTTTCCGCAGCATCAAAGCAGCAACGCGCAGTACGGCGGGCAGTACACGGGGCAATTCGCGCAGGAGGTGGCGATGCGCACGAGCATGTCCTACCAGCACAGCCCGGTGCCGGGCAACCCCACGCCGCCGCTCACGCCGGCGAGCAGTATGCCTCCTTACATCAGCCCCAATGCTGATGTCAAACCCCACTTTAACGAGCTCAAACCATCGATGGGCATGCAAAGTAGGATATTGTTGTAATATATGAATCTTTTTAACTATTTTTGTTGAAACATATAAAATAAATGATTTCTATTGTTTCAGATGACGAGCTCCGATTAACATTCCCTGTAAGAGATGGTATTATTCTACCACCATTTAGATTAGAGCATAATTTAGCAGTTAGCAACCATGTATTCCAATTAAAACCCACTGTCCACTCAACATTAATTTGGAGGTAATTTTGTACACATATGAATGCTTGAAACAATACAATTTATGTTAAAAACTCTTTATTAAGAAATGAATTGTTTATTCTCAGATCGGACCTGGAGTTACAACTGAAATGCTTCCACCACGAGGACCGACAGATGAACACGAACTGGCCGGCGAGCGTGCAGGTGTCGGTGAACGCGACGCCGCTTGTCATTGACCGCGGTGAGAACAAAACCTCACACAAACCTTTGTACCTGAAAGAAGTGTGCCAGCCCGGCAGGAACACGATACAGATCACCGTCTCGGCGTGTTGCTGCGTAAGTATTTGTATCTTTATTTACACATCTAAACATATCAGCTAATACAAATAACAAGTCATTATTAAACTACAACCACTTCAAACAGCTGTATTCACTTAAACTTTACACTTCACCACAGTACTAGCACTCTGTTGGTGGCTGCATTTATTGAAACTTTCTCATACACTCAAATCCTGGTCGATTTATAAATACTAATTAACTTAATTATAATTTCCAGTCCCACCTATTCGTACTTCAATTAGTCCATCGGCCTAGTGTCCGTAGCGTGTTACAAGGATTGCTACGAAAGCGATTGCTAACAGCCGATCACTGTATCGCCAAGATCAAGATGAACTTCAACCAGACACCGGTCAACACCAACGGCTCTAACACGGGAAATGACAGGGACGGAGTCGAGCAGACCGCACTCAAAGTATCATTGAAATGTCCGATCACCTTCAAAAAAATCACACTACCTGCACGTGGACATGAATGCAAACATATACAATGTTTCGATTTGGAGTCATACTTACAACTCAATTGTGAACGAGGGTCATGGAGGTGTCCGGTGTGCAAGTGAGTTGAATACTAATTAATAATTATGGCAATGTTAATGAGAACATATCGGAATATAATTTTAAAGACTATTTGTATAGCATTTACCATGTCACTTAAAATTCAATGAACTAACCTAAAAATATAGAAAAATTAATTGATTTTTTTGTTAATATTTACATACGTTAACGCAATATTAAAATTGTAATACCTTTGCAGTAAACCGGCGCAGCTAGAAGGATTAGAAGTTGATCAGTACATGTGGGGTATTCTCAACACACTAAATGGCTCTGATGTAGACGAAGTGACAATTGACAACGGAGCTAATTGGAAAGCAGCTAAAAGTGTCACCAACCCTGGCATTAAGGTAGGATAATATTTATTTTAAAATCCAATAATTTTAACGTTTATACACTTCAACATATATCAAAGCTATAGATTAACAAAAAAAGAAAACAAATTGTCTCTGTTAGTCTTAGATATTGGCCTTATAATGATTTAGTTATACACAACAGTAATTGTTTTGTTTTGTCCAGAATTTATATTAGAGATTCCAATTCATTTTAACAAAGAACGACCATTTAAAACCACATTAACACATGTTTTTTATACTATATAGCAAGAAGACGACAGTAACGACAACAGTGTTGGGAAGCGTGGCAAAGCCATGTCTCCCGGCTCTATGAACATGCCGACTATGAACAACTGGGACATGAATGCGCTGTCACCGTACCTCCCGCCAGATATGAACACCATCGCGAGCGGCTCCATGATATCCTCATACAACCAAAGCGGACAGAGCAGGAATTCCAGTGGCAGCAATAGTCAGAACTATGACTTCGGCATGAACAATGGCCCTGGCAGTAATGAATTTGCTGGCAACGGGCCGCTGTCACATTTGAATGATAGTGTCAATTCATTAGACCCACTCAACGCTATGGAGAAAAGTCTAAATGAACAGGTGAGTTTAATACACTTGAAAACATTAAATTCTATATCTGTTTTCATTAACTGTTTGTTTAAATTAAACAAAAGCTTACTAAATAACTCTAGAACAAACAATAAAACGATATCTTTATTACTAATTGAATCCTTAGCTCCTTACTTAAGTAATTGATCTTACACATTTAATGACTAGGTAGTCAGGGGTTAAGCACTTGACTTGTAATCTGCAGTTCCTGAATTTAAAACAGGGCATGTTTTTTCACCCGCATTGGACCAGTGATTGACTAAGGCCCAGTTAGTACTTAGGCTAATGTACAGTAAATCAGTCAGATAAACAGGCACTCAGTGAACATATCCGTTTAGATGCCGCACACGCCTCACACGCCGCACACGCCGGGGTCCGCGCACACGCCCGGCTCTAGCCACACGCCCGGCCCGCCCTCAGTCGGACACCCGCTCAGCGAGGTCGACATACCCGCAGACCTCAATTTCGATCCCGCGGCCGTTATCGACGGCGAGGGCACCGACAACTTGAACGTAAGACGATTTGACTTATATGTTTTCGTAAAGAAAAAGTAGCGACTAGAAATGTTATGGCCAACAAATAAAAATATAAATTAACAGTTCTTTTGATGTTATAAGCTGCAGTAGTCAATTAGTATTACTAAAATTCATCAAATCTTTCCATCATAAATTTTAATTCCATTAAATATAATTGTTTGAATATTTGGTAACTGTTTGGGCAGAAAATGTTACCGCTGTGTTAAAGTCAATTGTTAAATCGAAAGAAAATGTTATATAAGGGAATAGAGATTAATTATAAATGTACATTTCCAGTTGCTTCCCGAGACAAACGTGGACCCGATGGAGCTGCTGTCGTACCTGGACGCGCCTGCGCTGGGCGAGCTGCTGGCCACGCCGCCCTCGTCCTCCTCCTCGGCGGGCAGCCACCCCCCGCGGGCGCCCTCCTCCGACGACTTGTTAGCGTTGTTTGAGTGAGCCTTAACCTTACTCGCGGATGCCTAAACTGAGTGATCCTAAGATCGATAGTCATTTAGAACTATCCTTTGATCTCGTTAATGGTACTTCTAAGTGGAGCTCTCAGTTTATCCGCGAGGTTAACGACATAGACGTTATAACTTATGTTAAGGTTCCCGGTGTTCGTTTGTGCACGTAGTGCGTCGATGCAACTGTTCGAGCGATGAAGCCCGATATTGTGATACTAGATTTTAGTTCCTCGTCCGTTCGGACTGTGCGGCGAGCCCGTGCGGCACCGTGCGGCACCGTGCGGCACCGTGCGGCACCGTGCGGCACCGTGCGGCACCGTGCTGCGCCGGTGGAGTACATGTATAGTTACGTATAGTGTCGGGGCGAGCGCTGCGCCGCCTCTCCGCGGCGTCGTGCATGTATAGTTCCTCGCACCGCCGTCACGGCGGCGCCACTCAAGCTCCCTATATTCTAAACTCTAGCATAAACTGTAACAAAAATTTACAATAAATATTAATTCGACTTGTCTTTCGATTCAATGTAATACTTTTTAATCTATTAGAACTTTTTTGTTGTTTGTGGAGGAGTAGCCGAGCCGTGCCGTGCCGAGCCGAGCCGAGCCGAGCCGTGCCGAGCCGAGCCGAGCCGAGCCGAGCCGGTTGTACATAGAGAGTTTTATTTGTGCTAGTGGTTTGGTAGCGGTAGACGCGCCGCAGCTGTACATATAGTGTGCGCGGCGCGCGCGGGCATTGTGAATCTTATAGTTCCTATTTGATGCGAGCGGACTATAATGTTCAATTGCCGTACATTGTAATATATTCCTTGACGTTATCACATATTCTGCATTTTTAATTAATTAAGCTACGATAAGACCGGCGAGTATTGCTGTGCTCGCTCATTGGGTGATATATTCTAAATGTGTTGTTTCAAATCGACGAAGTAAACTTGTAACAAATTAGTTGCGGAACTATATTGTAAATGTGAGTGCAAAAATGAACTCTGTTAAATTATTTTGCGTTATTGTGAATCGAAGAATGATAGAAATATATTTTAATTTCTATATTAAGATAAATGAACTGTATTATTTGTAAATATTGACTAGTTAAGAATATTATATTACGTAGTTATATTTAGGAGAACATGGCGGATACTTATATGACGGCCAGTTTTAGTGTAGTATTACTAAATTAAAATTCTACACATGGTTTTACATGTACATACAAATACCATAATGCAATAAAACATGTGATTCGGTGCGTAAATGCGATTGTTCATCAAATACATTGTGAAGTGGAATTATTTATACATACATTAATTTTGTAAAAAAACAAGACATGTAATGTAACTGCAAAGAATCGAATTAAAAAACATTGCAAAACAAAATTCAATTTAGAAAAATCGATTCTTGCATTAAATATAGTCAATAATTTTAACCTATTCTATGGTGCTTCTAATTTAATAAATTCCACATGTCTTAGTATAGATAAAAACTAAACAATTGTAATTAAACAATTCCATATTATAATTTTACTTAT
>LD700007.1:3205836-3247249 GCA_003118335.3 Papilio memnon | reverse complement strand
CCAGGCACCACTTAAAACCTAGATCGTACTTTGACCTGTCCCAGAAATTACCTGTTCGGCAGGTGATATTTGCTTGCGTAATATTGGGACATCCTGTACATCGAAACGTTTTCGTTAAATAATGTCAATGGTTTGAACATAAACACCTGTGCCGGTCCAACTTGAATGTAATCTTATGCAATTGTGATGCAGCGGTTTTCTCATATACCAAGTTTCAGTTGGTACATTTTTTGCATAATAACAGTTAATTAATACTTAACCTAGAATTCATAAAGATAATATATTTGTGTAAAAAATTCTGGTATGTTACAATCAAGGTCAATTTGGGAAAGTTTTTTTGTATTACAGCGAAAGAATTCAAAATATGAAAAAATTGGCCAATAGAATAATGTTATAAAGTTTTTTTAAACATAAATATGTGATCCGATAGAAAGGGTAATGTAATTTTTTAATTAATTATTGACTATAAAATTAATATAAATTTTTGACTTCTAATTTAAACCTAAACTATTTATTCCATCCTAACGCGGATGACATTAAAAAGTATTTGGATTTTATGATGTCGAGTAGTCAATTATTGCTTAACCCGAAATGTATTGTTGTAAATTACATTTGCTTCACTTTTAAATACGAAGAACTATAACCAATGTATTAATTTTTACATAACTTACTCCTTTGACAGCACCGATGATTGAAATAAGGCGTTCTACCCACACCCAATGGTAGATAAGCTCTCTAATTTAGTCGCTTTAACTTATCGAAGTTATCGCAACGACTGCGACACACCACTTCAAGTTGCCCAAGTTAATGGTTCTCACGAGAACTGTATCTTAATTTAGGGATTACACAAGTACGAAATGTTTGGTACTTATGGAGATCTAATGTTAATCAAACTGAAGAGCAGGAAAATAAAAACTTCAAACAGAGAAAGTTTTTACTACAAACTAAGCGACAAAAAGCCTCAAATTACTTTGTAGTATATGTCGGAGTGACGAGCGGTTTGTAGAATAACATTCCGAAGGTAGACTATATACATGGTAACTATACTCGGTATGTCGGAGATAATGAAATAACAATCGCGTAACATTAGAACCACTATCCCTAGTTGACCACCATCTTAATTGATAACTTCACAACACACTCCAATCCAACTGCAAACATTTACAGAGATTAACCAATTGATTTTATAATAACAAAACGCATCATTCCACCATTCAATGACAACTGTCATCTGTCATTCGATCGCCGCTTGACATCTATCACACACGATGCATATTCAGCCAGTACTCAAAATTATTTGTTGCCAGTTACTTTAATCGTTCAAAAAATAACAATAATTTCGCCCCGTTATATACACAAATAAAAAAAGTAATGTTGTGTAATAATTTCCGTGACCTACTTAAGATTATAAGATCACATTTATGAAAAATTCTTTGTTACACAAACGCTATTTAAGGTAACGAATGAAGGCTACAACTAAACTAATTCCTTACCTTAAACATTTTATAGATTAATATCTCTATACATGTTTTATTCTCGACATAATAGACCAACATAGCACAAAAGAATGGTCAGACAGGAATGGAGTTTTCAATCATATTTATTTTTAAAACACAATACTTAGTGCCGGTTTCCACTCAGCGGATAGTCATGCCTAAGTTTTCATAGCTGTCGTTTTATATCCAGTGGAAACCGAACTCGCGACTTTGCTTTCGAAATTCAAAATGGTTAAGTTAAAGGTCCTTTATTTCAACACATAATACAGTTAAAGACAAACTGGAAAAGTTTTAGTAACTGTTCCTTTGCAATATTAATAAGTGATTTAAGTAAATGATTGAATGATTTTCCTTTGTGTTTTGAAGTTAAACTTTTGTATAACTAATTTTATGTGCAAACCTAAATAAGATACTTTCTCTTGTTCGCTTGTCGGCAAAGGAGATAATAATCCTGTTATATTGGATTTAAGTTTGCGCTTAAAACAACTGGTTTTCCCGTATTCTCTTTTAACTTTTATAATATTTGATTTAAAAAACATATATTAAAAAAGTCACTACAGATAAAGAGACGTTGTTAAAAGTTGGGGAATATTTTTAACCTATAATATTACATTGTCGCAGAATACTTTTTAAAATCAATATTCAAACAACCAGTTCGTTTATAATTCAACCTAAATCAGCATTGGACATAGCACAGCTGAGTTGATAAAATAAGCAATAAAAACTTACCGGCACGACACAGCTCTAACTGCTTACGTTACGAATGATAACGTGTTTTATTTCAAGAGATTATTAATTCAATTGTGGTGGATAGAGACGTGATTATTTCACCGGGAAAACCGTAGCCCATGGCTAAACCAAGCTTTCGATAGCTTCTTACAGCTGATACACCTGTCGCCTAATGTAGTTGTTTTTTTATAATTTCGAGTTGCACCTGCTAAACATCAATGCCTAAATCCATTCATTACAAATTAAAAAAATAATAAAACTTCAATGTAAGACCAGTTTTTTATATTTAGCACAACTTTGAGGTTTCTTTCTCGGAATTAATTTCAATACTAAGTTTTATTTCGAAACAAGTTTTTGGAAGGAATTCCTTCTGGCAAGAGGTTAAAATTCCTTTTTATTTTATAAGGATATTTAAACAATAAAAAGTTTTAAATGTTATTGTGACCTCTAGTAAAAGTTTTGAATTTGTTACTCAGCAAATCAATACTTAAATAAGATCAATACAAAAGAAATAGACTTCAAAAGGCATAAAGATGAGTTTTTCGTATGGGTTTGCATTGCAATTAAGGGGCGCCATAGAAATCTTGCTCAAGGTAATGCTAAAACCGGCCCTGGCTAGAAATAGCATTGTATGTCGCGTCAAAGACTAAACATATGATAGAGATAAATATAGGACTGATTTGCGATAAGGCGGCATTGTCGCGGGCCATGGGAAAGTCGTGACCTAACCGCGGTTGAAGAGCTCGTAAGCAAGGCCCTATCGCACAACATAACAGTATAATATGCGATATGTTCAATAAAATACAGCTATAACTCCGCCTTGGTATTAACAAATAAAAAAACAGCGTTGATTACAAAGAATGATTAAAACGATTTCATATAAATAAAAGGAACAAGTTATAATCATTAACCGCGTACAAAAAATAATTTGTTATGAGAAAACTATTTATAAACTCGATTCTTCTGAATGGACCTCTAATGAATTCGTCTGAATTATTAGGACTCGGTTAATTTGGCTAAACGATATTGTGTATAATCTACAGAGTACAAGGTTATTAATTACTTTAGCATGAAATATGTATTAATTCGAATCGTCTTACAAGCTTTAATGTATATTTTAGATAGTGCTGAAAACTAACTTGTGCAAATGACAAGCTAACATAAATTATTTGATAAAAGTAGGAAATGTTGAAATTAGTAAAAATGTTTACCTATAAAAATTAATCTAAACAAACATACGTAAATTATCTTAACAATTAATTTGAATTATAGGTAGTACGGGTGTGTACACGAGAATTGTGTTTGCGACGACACAATTCAGGTCAAGTGACCATTCTTGATTAATTGCTTCTGAACGTGAACCATTATACACTTGACGAGGTAAATTACCAATTGGTAGAGTAAACGTGGCTCTTTTTGATACAAATATATTGGATTAGGAATTAATAAGTTCAGTATAAAATAATATAACGTACTTAATATAGACCCGTTTGTTTTGATATGGCTATTTCTAGCTCCTATAAAAAATAATATCCTGGCATTAATCCCTTCCAAGTGTTCATTGAAATGAATGAAAATGAGATGAAAATACTGAAGTATACATATTGGATTTGAACATAAGTTCTTAGTTCTTAAGTTATAGACTTTTCTTTTTCTTATCTCTAAGAGCTATTTGAAATTAAGTGGAATGTGTTAGGAATAATTTTTCTAGAGAAATTAAATTATATGATAAGCATTAAGATTCATAGTAAGGTCTTACCTTCGTGATTCTACATTCATAATTAATTGCAAAGTCTTTGGTGGCCATAATAAAGTATTAATGTAGGCAAAGGGCCTCGAAACTTTGATTGTGAAATAGCATATTATTAAAATAAACTAGACTTCTTTACGTCCTAGATAGACAGATATTGTCGAATGTTGTTTTGAAAACGCTATAATTATTTTTAAAATGTCTAAGTAACTACCTATATATCACTGAAAACCCTGTTTGTCAAGCCTTAATAACAGTTAGGCTTGTATTGCTGTCTGTACAGTTAAAATTATCAGTAGAGAACAAGGTTCCCTTGCGGACGGACGCGTCGGCATCGCAATTCGAACTCTAACTTTTTAAAATAATTTAAATTACCTCACGAGTTACGTTACGTTGCCTGAAAATAACTAACCGCAGTAAATGCATGTGTGTGTTATCGTTTAGTGATTACATTATTAATTTTGCATAGATTATATACGTTGACGTAGGTGTTTGTTTGGTGAAATAGTGACACTATGCGGTACAGATAACATTGAATTTTCTCGGTCTGCGGTTGCGGTTCGCTTTGAAAAGGTATTTTTTGTCAACATCTTAATATCATTCTCTGACATAATTTCGTTTTGTGAAGATTATATTAAATTATTGTTGAATTAAATTATTATTGTTCAGTCTTTAACGATTGTCTGATTTATAGTAGTTCTTTTGAATTCGGAAGATGAAAAGATTAACATAAATTGGTTTTAAGAAGAGAGGCATTTATGAAATAAAATAACTGTCTTATGTATGATGCACTTATAATGCGTTATGTTATATAGTTACTTAATCTAAACCTTTGCCCACCTTGGAGTACTGATGACAGCAACAGCCTACCAACAGGTTTTATAATAACGTTACAAGATTCTTCTCGCTTAGAAGCGATCTCTGTACTACACTTTTTATAATTAAATTCTCGGAAAGTATGGGAATGAAGAATTTCTGCGCTATTGCACTTAACTAGAATCTTTCAGTTTATTACATCCTTTAGATTTACATAGAATTTAAAATATGTGTTCTTAATTCCAGACAACACCAATGTGCAACAATGCAGACAACGAGAGAGTCAAGTCGACCAAAGCGGAGCATCAAAAGACGCAACTCTAGAAAGAAATCTCTATCGCCATCGGACTTAAAATGCACCCGCGGAGATCAGAAGCCGGACAGCAAATCGAACGTCAACCGAACATTATCCGAAACATCAGTAAAAAGGCATAAACGAAGTAACATTCAAAGGACTTTGACCCATCCATTATCGTACATGGATGACATAGATAATGTTAATATTGAAGCGTTCAGTAGAAGTAAGGAGGTCCCGCCGGAGAGTGATGAATCGAATTTGCCTCCTACGAGTAGTGACAGGGATACGGAGGATGATGTGAGGGTGATGGATACGAAGAGAGCGGTGCCCCAGCGGCCGCGTTGGGATTCCGGTAGTGAGATGGACTCACTGATTTCCATCGCTGTGAGGAAAGCCTCGGCACGACGACGTCGAACGCCCGCGAACCCGGGTAAATATTACTACTATTGCAATAATACATTTCTTCTTACTGCTAATGAATGAGATACATAGAATATACCTACGTAGTCGTAGAAAAGAAACGCATTAGCGATGAATAATCATATTCATACGTTAATAGTACCATAATAACAAAAATAGTAACTTCATTTGCGCATTAATTTTCGTTTTCAAAAATTACTAAGAGGGGTTTTAAACAGCTTTAATTAGCCAATTAAGTATTGTACACATTAAGATATCATTATTTGATTAATCAGAAATTAATACAGGATAAAGAATAATAAAAGGCCTGTTCCTGTGACAGTCTAGGACTTGTTCTTTATGTGAAAATAAAAAAGTCGATATACAAAACATAATTTACAATTTACATTAATAAATATTTATAACATTCACACCAGATAGAATTCTCAAAACAATTAGCTTAACTAAAGCTATAACAATAACCATTCTAATTGATTTAAATGCACTCAAACAATGAGAAGTATTAGAAATGCCAAACCATTATTTTACAGTAGAGCCTGAGAAACAAATTCGGATTGAATTCGCAATTCGACTGTTTTACAAATTTATACTTGCTTAAACTTGTTAGATTTTTAAAATGTTCCATTCTCGTCATAGTTCTGTCCTTTTGCATATCTACCCTAGCAACACAAAATTTTAGTTGTCTGTTAACTTTGCACGACCCGTAAACTTATTTTTCTTAATGATAAAGATAAAAAACCGAATTTAAACGGAAGTAGGTATGTCTGCACACTTATTTATTATGTTGTTCATACCGTGAGTTTTTTTTTATTTGAGTCCGAGGTAATGTTATGAAATTGTTGTGTTCACTTGCTATTTGAAGGTTATATTTAAATACAATGTATAGAACAAACTTATGAAGTCTTATGTTTTACAAACGATAACTGCCAATTCTATGTGGTAATTAATAATTAAACATATTTTGCTGCGTCAATTATGTCCCACAATATCTCATAGACAATTCTTTGCCAAAAAATAATTGGTTTATAGTAGTTTCTTAGTATTATTATATTTAGGAGCATTGTAAGACGTAACGGAATAGTAACAGCAGACATTAGCACTTCAAAAATGGCATCGTGTGTTCTCTGACATTATCGCTTCCGCGTAATGTTAGCAAACATACCGCACATGGCCCCGCGATAGCTGCACTAAACAGACATTGTGTTCAAACATTAACTGGATACATTCTGTCTTCACTTCTGTGTGTCTTCTTTTTGTGATCATTGTTTTAACCTATACTACATACACAAAAATCTTACAAAAAAACAAGCTTTCATTTAGTAAAATATGTCTTTTCCAAATATAATTTAATATCATATCATATAATGGTAAAAATCTTTTAACTTTAACATTTATGAAAAACCCATTACGTTAGGATCTCTCAGCGATCTGTACTACGAGAATTAACACGTGAATCACATTAATACGCTAAAGATTGAAGAACGGCAGCAAAAAGATTAGAATCTAAAATTAATGTCAACTGACCTTTTATAGCTTAAGTCATTTTCAGACTTTAGAATTGCTTTACCTAGTCAATAATCCTAACAGATTAAAGTCATTAGTAATCGTTACTTAATTGGTTTATATTAGGTTATTTCTGCGTTAATATCTAAAAAAAACTATCGCAATTTGCGATGTAATGCAACATTCAGAAATCGTCAACAATTTATTTCTCTTTCCATTAAAGCATTTAATTTAAAAATAGATAATTATTTTTTTGTTTAAAAAGCTTGTTGATGATACCAGTAAGGCCAACGGACGTATGGGACATGCATAAGTGCCTATTTCCACTGTCATATTAAAAAACATTCAATGTGTATATAACAGTTGCTGAGTATAGGTAAATATGGCACGAAACTATCATACATACAAAATATCGCCAGTCTTAATGGAAATAGGTCCTAAGCTTGTATCGGAAATGCCAGTAGATGGATAAGTACGGACTGATTCAAAGAACGCGCCGCAGTGTCAGGGCTGTACCGTTAACCTCACTGTTACCTCATAAACCGGAAACCGCACCATAGAGTCACAATTTTTATTTACTTAGATAAGTAGTTTGGCTTTGACTTTATTACGAGTATAACTGTTTTTTTGGGCGACCCTATGCCGCCCTCTCGTTTCCCTTAACATTTTTTGGGTCAGGGACCTGGGTATTGGATGTTCCTTTATTCCTTTTTTTATATGTTAAAACTTAAATTTACATTAAAATCTTATATCTATAATCATAGAAATTTTCGTGTTACCTCTGTTCTCTTGTTCTAAAGTTCAAGCTTACGCCTAGACTCTAGAAGATGGCAGTCTCCCTTCTTCTTTCTTTAGGACAATATAATCAACTTTTTTAAACCAATATTATGATTTTTCTGAATTAATGATTTTTAAATATTATACGTTTACACGATTTGATTGCTTTGCAAATTGCATTACATTACGGGATTAGTAGCGCCATCTATCTTATGTGTTAAGTAACTTCGCCTTACTTTTATACAGGCACTAGCTTCCCCAGAGTTGCGTTGCTCCGTATCTAGATGGCGTAAATATACTTTTTTTAATATGATAAATGTTTTAAAACTGTGTATTATAATGTTATCTACCAACTTAAATTAGTTTTTTCTTATTTTGTAATACTTGCTTGCTTGTTAAATATGACAAAGACAAACATCGTTAACGTAATTAATTTGTTAACGTAAATAATTAGTCAGGTGAAAAATTGCCCAAATCATGTGTACAATTTTCTTCCATTAAATTTTAAAGTATGTATATCAAAGTATAGATTAAATAACACACCACTTAAAAATATAGATCGATGTAATAATATTATCTATAGACATAAGCTGCAACAATTAGCACAGCTTACTTACACTGCGAAATAAGACCTGTTGAACGCCTTTTAAATGTCAATCCATTTAAACATAATCAAGTTAATGTGTACTTTATGCACATCGTATAGAATTCATTTTTCAATAATATGGTTTATAATATGCTACCCACGGGTATATCACAGAGGAAGTCACATCCTGTGCAACCACGCGTGGCTTGAAAATAACAAGTGGCTGTAACACAAGGTTAATTAATGCTGTTTTTTTAAACTGTAGGGGCAAACTGAACTCACTTTATGTATACAATGATCAACATTTGAAACAGCACTGAAATAAAAGAAGACGCAAATTAAATGCAGAATGTAGTTTGTTAAGAAAAAAACAACAAATATTATGTACAAAAATTTGTAAAGCTTACCGACTTTATTTAGATACAACGAAAAAATAACACAATATCCAAAATGTACTAAACAAAAAAATTTAAATGCAACAAAATATACTATTATCGTCATAACTTACTACACTATACTACTGTAAATAAATCGACTTCATTATTTAGTTAATTTGTTTCGAATATTTTCATTTATCTCATTAACATCCGTAGCAAAAAAAACGTATTCATTGGAGCGGATTGAATGGCGGTGATATCGCGATCACTCGTTGATGTCTTTTTCTCTTGAAATGTAATGACGCACGACTTTTGATTCTTTGTAATTAAGTTGCAATATTATGAGAATCGTTAGTATAAAGTTTATTAAGAGCTGGATTATTTAAAATAAACATTTCTGTCGTGTGAATGGTACTAGTAATATCGACATTAAATTAAAAAGGTTCATATCGTAAGTTTCCACGACCGACAAACTTATACAGAACATATTCTTATCCCCGAGCTAGCTGTTCCCTTACGGCTTCATCCGCGTGAAATTATAAAAAAAATTATTTCATTGTTTACCTACATTTGTCAAATCATCAATTGCAAATGTCAAAATGACATGACATGATGACAAACCATGGCAACCTTGCTTCCTTGATGTTGGCAGCAACTTATGGTATCTTTCCCACATTAGGGTTTTTATCCAAAATATTTACCTCCTAAGTTTAATGGCGTGAAAATATATAGCCTAAAGCGTGACGACGTAAGTGTAGGGCTTTTTATTAAACAAAGAATCATTCAAAAATATGCTGTGATTGGTGACATTTTAGGCAACAAAGAAGTGTGTGTTTACGCTTTATTATATTAGTATAGATTCTTTTATAATATTTAAGCTTAGTATCAGTACCAATATATACTAAATCTAAAACACAAATGTGAGTGGTAATTATTTTTTATTTACTTCTGTAGTCGTTACTGCAAAAAAATTGATTATTTTTTTGCTAATTATAATTTTTTTTTTTGATAATGCTATAAGGATACTTCTCATAGTTTTTGTAGAGGAAACAAATGTGTTTAACCTTCGGTATTTGTACACTTAAGAAGATTTTCTGCTATTAAATTAAATACCAAAACATTGCGAGATGATAGCCAATAAAAAATAATAATAACCTTACCTTACCAAATGGCAAGCTTGCATTTAATATCGAGTGTTTCGGAACTAGTACTGTTTTTATAAAAACTATAATTAGTATTATATAACGAAACGAAAACCTCGTGGTATAATTCGAAAACCATTTTTAAATCAGATAACACTTCAAGTGGAACCGAACAGTTGTCAAGCAGGTACTTGGCTAAATATTGTACAGTTAAATGTGTGCGTAGGCGACCCTCCTACACTGGCAAAGCCTTAACCATTCGTAACCGAAGCTTAGTGTTCTATATACGAAAGTTAACGTGGTGTTTGGTCTAGTTCGTCTTAGCAGGTTCATTGTTCGGTCAATGTTCAAAATCACAAGTCGTAAACGCCAGGCGCTTGATGAACGCTTTTTTGTACCATTGACCTTAGCTTGAGGTAAAGCGTTTTTGTTCAGGCTTCACGAGGCGTTTATGACTTTTTGTCACTGCATGGCGATTTGTTGTTGGCGGTAAGACGCGAGGTGAGTCACGGTGTAGTTTAAAGCAGTCAGCATAAAATATATCGATATAATTATTAGTTTTTTTTAAATGACTTTAGCAATAGTTATGTGTCATTATTGACATTATCCGGTGTTAATTAAGTTCGATATAAAGGTGACGAATGATTTCTTCATTGTCACTAGTATGTTGTGTTCCGCGACATCGTAGCGCGACTTTAGGTAAATTTTAATTAATTTCTCATTAGAGCTACTATGTATTTCAATATTCGCTTATAGTCGATTAGCATGTTTTATGATTTAAAAAAAAACTCATTACTTTTTCGACCGGTAACAACAATTTGATTATACATGCTCGTTTTCTAGGCCTTCGCATGTCACGTTTTATAATCGTCGACAATGCAACATAATACACATATTTTAAATGCTCAATAGATTAGAAAAGCAAATGCTGACACAGGCATTATAAATGCTTCCACCGATGACGACGTAAGCGTTATTGATTTTTATGATTTATCGATATTTATCATTTATGTACATACGAATTTCCTAAAGACTTCTTTTTCGTATTCAAATAAAAGTGCCGCAGGCGAGATATAAGCTACATTTTAGAATGATAGGTTTAACTAAGCAAAGTTCTAAGTTTTTTCCTGAATATAAAGTAAAAAAAATGTATCGTAGTTATCGATATCACTGGACATCACTAGTGGCGCGGCGAGCGCAGCGGCCGGCGTTCCCTGCGCACATCCGCTTGTGCGCTCAAGCCCGCGCCCGCGCCCGCTCCACAGCCCTACCACGCGATTACCAGAACTCTAAACTGTTTTAACTTTTTTTTGTTACATTTTCAAAATATTATTTCATCACAAACAGTTTTTTTTAGAACTATTGTGAAACTTTTGTGTGGTGTTATAGTGAACGTGCCAGTTCTGTGACCGTTATACCAATTATTATTAAACAACATCCGTCGGTGTGTTGAAGTTTTGTTAAGTTAGTTTAAGAACTTTTAGCCAATCTTGCCACTCGATGAAGCCTTTAAAGGATAAGTCTTACAATATTGTATTAGTGAAAAAGTAAGTAAAATATCACATATCAAGTAATCTGATATACTGTCGTAATGTACTAACTTGCGTAGTGTAACATAATTCGTTCAGTTTCGAAACTAGGAAACCCTTCACGTGCATAATCGAATAAAAAACTTTTCTATACTTTTTTGTATTGTTTTTATATATCATCATTAGTTATTATCGATTCGTCTCAAGCATGGTCAATTCGTTGATAAAAGTAATCGTTTTTTGAATTATAGATGGATTGAAACTTCTGTGGCCTTTCGGGCATTCGGAATCAATTCGGTATGGGTTTTAAGATGACGTAAGACTGGGTCTGAGCGGTCGGCTGCGAAGACGGGTTCTAGCACGTACGCTGCCGAGGACCTTTAACAATGTAGCGGACAGCTTTGTTCTCGTGGTTTATGATACAATGTTTCATTTAAAACAAATCTGGATATCAGACTAGAGTAGTAGTTTGCTTGCTTATGGGCTGCGTATGTAAATAAACGTACAAAACATATTGTTTGTCTCTATTTCATTCAATAAGAATGAAAGAGATGACAGTATATTTTTGATCAGATGTTTTGGCAGTGAAAACTAACGGCTTATGTCAACGTTGTTTAAGAGATTATGTTTCTAACTCATCGAACACATATGCTTACTTTTTTTTAATTATGAGCAAAAATAGAATGTAAATAAATTATGGATAACGTTAATATCAAGTAATACCGTAATTCTTATAAAAACCAACGACCTGGATACCCAACCCGAAAAAAGCGGTTCAGGTTCTCGTCAAAAATTACATGCGAAGTTTTCCGTTATCGATAACGATTTACATTGTACGATATCATAATTATAAGACGCAAGAAGGAAGCTTATTTCTTGCAACAAAAACAAAAGATCATTTGCTTATACATCAAAGGGGTAGGCAGATATTATGATAATCAGTCTAGATTACAACACATACTGATAATCTATTTCGCAGTTTATTTACTTCAATCGAATATTATTAGTTGTGTTTTATAAAAGGGCTTTTGTATTTTTATCATAAGATATCCGTAACAGTAGTTTTGTACTAAATCTCGTTGTCAGTACTTTCGTAGCCATATTTGAAAGGTTTACTCACGCAACCACAATGAAAACCTGTTTAACTAGAGTACCATTTCCTTTACAATACTGGAGAGGATATATAAATACACATAATATTTATAACTTCCTTATGAAACTGTGATGAAATAAAACTAATAATGTACAAATGTGTTCATAGATTAACTAATGTTCAACCGCAGATAATGCACGTATTATGATAAAAAAATGATCGAAGATCTGTAACACAACCATTTAGTTAAGACATTATAAAACATTTGTTGAAGTACGTAATAAATGGTAATAATAGACTAACAATCGATTAAACACAATTAAAACAAAATTAAATTAAAAACACGAAATTATTTGGAATTTAATTCAAATTTTGTAATAGCTATTGTTCATGTTTTAACCATCTAAGAAAACTTAAATCATTGCTTAAACAACTTAACTATAGTCTAGATCTAGGAATCCAGTATAGATTGTAATTAATCAACCCACGTCGCTCTTTATTAGTCGTACCTAAGTAAACACAAGCAAAAATATGGACCGCTTGACCTCGACAACCTCCTTGCATCCCACGTCCAAGCGACTTAGCAAGCCTTGGGTATGCGCCAACGTTGGCCAAACTTACTTTCATTGTCCGATTATGTTTGTATTAGAATAAGGACGTCCGATCATTTCGATACATGCTTAAATGTCTTTGACTGTATTCGTAATCCGAGGCCACGCTAACGTAATAGCTTATGATTGCGTAATTGTAACATACATCTATAGGAAGACAATGGGGCGTTGTGTTAATTATTTATTTACGTAGACTTAAAAACCTAAACTATATAAAAGGAATTTTGTGTGTCAACCCATTGTCTGATGTATTTCACCTTGGCGACAGATAAATAAAGCTTAAGGAATGTCTAAATGCGCAGGGCTAGTTAAAATATTTTTAAATCATTCTAGTCTAAAAAATGTAGATAAATATCACAAAATTGAGTAAAGAATACATAGATGTGTGTTAATGTGTTTTAATTTTAAGTCACGTAAACCCCTGCTTCCCATTATAAATCTATCGACGTCTTCATTATTGATACATGTACGATGTACGTCTGAGTGAGCATGTTACTGGACAAAGTGATTCTATATTCATAACATATGGTTAAGCATGTTTACGTCTTCAAATAAGGCATCCGCCCTTAAAAAGTTACGATAAACAAATTATTATAATTAGTAAATGATGTATAAGTTCGAGGAATTATTTATGAACCAGGATCGAATCCTAGATGGTAAAATGTCCCGATTCTTCTTTCTCAAAAAGACTTAAATCGTTTCAAATTATGTCAATTTCTAAGAATTGATTAATTGAAATTAAACATTGTTCCAATTCACTCAAATTTATATAAAAAGAAAATTTAGTAAATCAAAGCATTAGTTATTGAATTCGCCATAAACGTTGTAATTGTGACAGTTCAAAGAAATAATTCTATTGCTATTATAAAAACGCTGCTGATAAACTGAATTAGAAGTAAAAATATTAGACGATTAAAGAACGTGATATATAATGAACTAAGACAATAACTAGAAAAAATAATAATAACCTACATTCTTAGCAATATTAGCTTGTAACAAAAACTACAGCATTATGCGAATTGTGTGTAAAAGTTACTCTGCTAAAAACGTAATCAATTGGACAAACATGCGAGTATGTTTAGTTTTGAATTATTATGCCGCTACACCTGCCAGTAACATATGTTTTTAAACTTAATTTCCTCTTTAAAAAGCCAACCCTCTTACGTTAGTTAAATTATAAGGTTTCATATTGAAGAGCAGTTGCTACTCAAATTGAATTACTTAAAAGAGAAAAACATTGGCGTGTACAAATATGTACCTACTGGAATTATATTTATGTAAAGTAAACAAAACGATCATAAAATTCAAGTGTAGAAATACGGGTTGCAAGTTATTATCTTACTTCTTACTAATATCATAAATGCGAAAGATTAGATGGATTCATGGATGTTTGTTAGAGTTTGTAGCCTAAACTGCTAAGCGGATCTCGAAGAGGACAGTCTAGAAGAACACATAGGCTACTTATTTTTGTTTTTTTTTATTCCACGCAAACGGAGTCGCGGGCGAAAGCTAGTAATAAATTGATTCTCACTAGGGGGCCACGATTGCCATAAAGACTTGGAGTATAGTCGCAAAAATGTATCGTTTTCTATTTATTTATTGCTAGATTCTATTAAGACAATATGTCTTAATAGAACAGTATTATAGGGAAATCTTTGTCGTAGGAAGCTGTAGAGAAAACGTTTCTTACGTTTATCCGCATCGAAGCATCTCCGTAATTGCATTAATTCTTTGAAAGTTGTTGAAACAAATTGCTCATTGTTGCGAAACAGTGATTACTATTTTAAATTATTTAAATTAATTAATGCGAATCATATTTCTTTATAAATAACTTTTTTATTTTATTAAATAGACACAAATTAAATGTATTTGTGGCCAAATATTGTAGCGTAAAAGATACTCCCAAAAACTTCGTTGAGAGTTTGATTATTTTTATGTTCGCAAACAATACTTATCGGCAATCTCATTTTTATTAAATTAATATTACTAGTATAGATTAAACATTATTTAGTTTCTATAACGTTGTTTTTAATGAGTTTTGTACGTTTTATCGATAGCATTCGTGTGGTGAATCGCTTTCAAGTCACGCCGCGCGGCCACCCATCCGTGGTGCTTTCTACTCATCAGATACCTCCATACTAACACTAACATTTTAGCCATGGCATTCCTCGACTCTCGTGCGCGGAACAACTTGAGCAATTACAACCATTATTAAAACATTAAATGACTCACGAATAAGATTTTAATTGTAACACTTTTATATTTTGTTATTGATTTATAGTGTTTTATGAGATATTAAATGCTTATGCGTTAGCAAATAAAGGATTCATATTTTATTTGTGTTAAAGGCTATTAGCTGATAGGTGGTAATCTATTTTATGTCGATTTCATATCATTTTTTTTATTAATTCGAGTATATTTTTGTGTACCCTTTGACTATACCATGAATATCTATACCTATTAATTGTTCTTTACAAATTTTACGATGTTTTTGTAAAGCAATGATCATTGTAAAACATGAGCTGTTTCATCAATACGTACATATCTCGAGCGTACAATCTTGTTGAACAAAGAACAGACATCTTGATACACAGAACTTGTCGTACATTATGCAATTGGCAACAGTTGTAGAATAACAAATTAGTCTTTAGACAATCACATCATGAGGTTGTAAAAAGGTGTTATGTTTACTGAGCCTATAGTCAAAATATGCAAATAACTACCAGCATTACTTTGGTGGACTCAGTCGGAATTATTTTTAGTTTTTATTCATAGGTTTCATTATTATTTCTCACTTGTGCATGTAATATAGAACTAACTAAAGTTCGTTTAATAACATAAACACCTACTTGAAAAAGAATCGTGTTAACATGTACATCCTTCACTGAGCAAAATTGCTCAGTGCGAAATAGTAGGCGCTCGATGTTGACTTACATGTTGTTTTTAAATTTGTTAAAGACTATTATTTAAAAAATTCTTATGAAGTTTAATATAATAAATTAATTTAAAATTTATCCAAAACGAGATTTTATTAACCTTTGCGAGAATGTTGCAATATTATTGGCGAAAAAAAAACAAACTGTGATTGTTACATGGTATGTTGAAGTTAAATCATTACACAAGATAGTATTTAATAAATACTGTGTTTACAGATTGGGGCGTCCAGAGTGAGGCGGGCGAGGCGAGTGAGCCCGAGGCCGGTCGCATGCGGCCCGAGGACTACCGTCTCGTGTTCCTCAGTTCGGACTCGTCGTGTCGCGAGGACACTGAGGACTCTTCCTCCACTGCATCCTCAGCCGCGCCCCCCGCGCCCGACGATTGCGACTGGGACTACTTCGAGCCCGGCGCGGCACCCGCGCTCCCCAGCGCCCCGCCGCCCCGCCACGCGCCGCCGCCTTGCCCACGCACCTGCTCGTGCGGCGCCGAGCCGCGCATAGTGGCCGTGCCCGTACCGGTGCCCGTGCCCGTGCCCGCCGCACTGTGGCCGGCGCTGCTCGCCTTCCCTGGCCAGGCCCCGCCCACACCCCACTGGAGCACATACCCAGGGTTCCCGCCTCTCGATGCCGCGGCGCTCGCGCGGCTCACCACGGCCGCCGCGGTCGCCGTCACCGCCGCCGCTACGGCCGCTACCGCCTCCGCGCTGCCACTCGCCAACAAACTCGAGATGACCGTCGAACGCAACGATAAAGCCATACAATCGGCGACGTCACAAGCCCCCGACACACCAGATAACGCGAATGATAACAATGATAAGCCTGTTGAACGCACAATCGATCGCGAACCGTCAGACGACATTAAGGTGATCGCCGAAGAGGACCGTTTGTCAGTGTCACCGGAACCAGCGGAAGCCATGCCGGGCCATCTCGAGGCCGAAAACGCATTTCCGTCTTCGAACGAGTCCGCTGACTCCAGTGATTCGGAGGGTGGCGTCGCCCGATTGAGCTACGATCTCAGGAGCGGCGCACCAGAGGAACCCGCCACGTCCGACGAGGACTCGGACGATTCTGGTGGCGGTGGGGGACAATTTTCGCGCGTCTTTGTTGTCAATCCCGCCGATTCGTCTTCGGATTTGGAAGACAATGCGGACAGTAGCGGAATTGATTGCGACGATTCTTACGACAAAAAGTCTGATAGTTTAGAAATTATCGGCTTGGAAGGTGTGCAGGATGCAAATCACTTAGAACCAGACTTAAATGAAAATGTGCCGCAGATCAGTGAAGCGAGCAATATTGTTTTAGTAGAATCTATAAGTTTTTCCAAGGAACATTCCGAGATTCCCTATGGCAATGATAGTGATGAGGAAAGTGACGATGACGCCGAAAACCGGTCCAATTTTATAAAATTTTGTGACAACAATATGCTTCGAAGTGAAACGTGTGAAAAATTCAACAGTTTTAATGCTAGCTCCAGCACTAATATAGATAATTGTGATTACAAGAGTTGCGATAATAATCAAAGTAGAAGTACCGTATCGGAAAACTTGGAGTGCGATTCGTTGGATAATAGTTTTAATTCTGACAATAGTATAAAAGTAAAAGTTACGCTGAAATTACAAGACGAAATATGCGACAACAAAACTTATGAAATTCAAAGTCAGCCACCTGTCGCATTGTTGTCCTCGGATCCCAAACCTAATGAATCAAAATCAGCGAACGAAGAAAAAATAGACCTGTTCAAAGGAATTGAACGAACTCTCAGTGAACTATTGAAGAAAGAATTGTTGGAGGAGCAAGGGGAGGAGAAAACACACGGCGCGAGACCGGCGCGCGGTGACACGGAGGGGAGCGCGGGCGCACCTGTACTCGCGCCAGTATGCCGCTCGCTCTCGCCCGGTGCGGACGGGTCCGCGCGCTTCACTAGCCGCGTTATGATAACACACGATCGAGTCTCCGTAGTCACGTCAGATACGACGCGGCTCATGCGGGACATTACTGTGCACCACACTAACTCCCAAAACGAACTGGAACACGACGCAAGCGCAACAACCTCGCAAAACGATACAAACGAACGAGTTTCTGACGACGAATCGGCGCAGCCTTCGGGCGGAGTGACTGTTGTTAGCAACGCGGACACTCTCTCGGCGGTCGTGTGTCTCGAGGAGGGGCTGGCAGACGACGACTCGTGGGTCGAGGACGTCAGCCATGACGAAGACGCTACCACTACCTCGGACAGCGATTCCGGCGACGAAGCCTCACTTCCGACCCGGGGAGATGATTTTGCCTACTGCAGACGTTCTTTAGACTTCACTTTACACACGATCGTCGAAGAAAGCTGTGAGGAAAGCGAAGCGGAAAATAATACGAAGAAATCTCGACCCATATCGGCCACTGAACTAGAAAAATATTTTTTCTTCGGTCTCGGTGACGGAAGAAACGTTCGCGAAGATGATGACCAAGTTTCTGAAACGTCTAGTGTATGTAGTGAAGGTGGTGAATCAATTGTGGACAGTGAACAACCGAAACGGAGTAACGACAATGACGAACTCGTGTCGTCACGTTTGGAAAAATATTTCTTATCCGGTTTCATGGGCTTCAATCAAGAGAGACGCGATTCGGACGGGTCCGGCAGTGTCGGTAGTGATAGTGAGGGTAAACAAAGCCCAGAGCAGCGACGAAAACGGCTAGTGCGCGCTCGCGGAACCCCTCGGTCTCATTCTTCTTCCTTGGATAACTTGCTGACAGGCGACGAACCTTCTCAAGATACGCAGGAAGTGTCGGATGGATCTAGTACTGAAACAGAGGATAGACATGAGTCGCTCGAAAGGTTAGATATGCCAGGAGAGTCAAAAAGAAAAAAGCAAAGCAAAAAAACCAGAGGGTCACCCGGAGACGAAAGGCGACAGTCAATGGAATTTTCAGAAGAAACTCGCGACGACACGAGGTCTGTTTCGGAGGGCGAGGACGGCAGGTCCACGCCTCGGCCCGAATTCCCACCGCTAGGATCTGAATTATCTGAATCTAAAAAACAAACTAGTAGAGATAGTGGTTTCGTAGGCAGCTGCGACGACCTTCTCAGAAGCGGCGACTCGAGCGCCGAATTCTCCCGATCTCATGAGCCAAAAACAGAGTTGGAAGAAATCGTCGAAGAGATGAGACCTGATTTAGACGAACGTGTCGAACGCCCACCGTCCTCCCGTCCACCACCGAGTCCCTTGACGCGTAAAGATAGCTTTAACAATTGGTCGTCCGACGAAGAAACCAATCTTATGATGACAAAGATGAGACAATTCTTTAAGCAAATGGTAAATTCAGGGAATGTTAGGACGTCCACCCCTGCCTCGACGAACTCTGAGAGCTCAAAGCCTCCGAAACCACCGCAACTTTTATATTTTGAAACCGAATTGACTAGATTAATGAAAACAGTTCCCGGTATTCGCGATGAAGAGGTTCGCGAAATAGTGGAATATTTATCAAGTGAAGACACGTGGAGCGATTCCTACGACTCCTCCGACTATGCGGGATCTGACCTGGAGGGTACGTCGGCTAACAGGTCCGCGTTAAGAAAACAAATTTCGGACAGCTGTCGGGAAATAATCGACGAGTTCGATCGGGGCAACGACGCTGGTTCGCTGGAGCGTGACGCGGTTGGGGCATATCAGAAGTTGGCGGCGACATTGGGCCGCGCTGGGGAAGGGTCGCCACCCTTGTTCGGAAAAGTTATGCGACATATAGGCGGGCGGCTGGTGGCATTAATGCATGAAGTGTCGGGCGGTGCGTCCCCGAGCACGGACGACGACAGCGCGTCAGAGCCGGGCGCGTTGGCAAGGAGTCGGTCTCACGATATTCTGGAAGCGACGGCGAGCAGGGGAAGCGTGGCTAGTGACTGTGAAAGGTTTTCATGGCGGGGCAGTTTCGAATCTGCTTTGTTGGCCGCTGATTCCCGAGGTACATTAGGTGGGCCTAGTTGTGAGGCGCGAAGATCACCGGCCGGGGCGGACTTGGCCGCACAAAAGTCACATTCTAGAAGTTGCGGCGCCATCGCGGGTAGTGAGGACAGGTTGTGGCGCGGCAGACGGCGGGCTTCTGCCCCCGACGCTGAGGTGAGAAATTTTTTTATGGCGGTAATGTTAAATGTAGACACTAAATTGTTTCCAACAACTATGTAAGTGTAAGTGATGTCAGACACATCTCAAAGCCATAAATAATATATCGTAAAACTACAATAAGCTATGTCACCGCAGACAGTTGCGCATTCAAATAGCGAGTATAAACTGTACTAACTATAAGATAATGTGTTACCTTATGTGTATTTCACTTTACAACTTCAAACAAACGGTTTGATCAAATTATTATCAGTCAATGTCATATTTTATTGAGTACATTTAGTCACACATTCATATCTGAATTATATTTTATCATTTGCCTACAGTCTGAAGAAGAGGAGCGTGCGGGTTCACTGCCGCGATTACCTTCTATCACGGGCACGAACACAGTGCCAGCGGGGCCAGTGAAGTCGGCGAGGTACAGGGCGCCCGGGTTCCGCAGCGCGACGCGTGCGGCCTCCGCGCCCGGCTTGCACTTGCCCAGGAGGCGCAGACCGGCGCCCACGCCGCACCAACCAACGCCGGCCGCACCTGCCTCGGCACCAAGTCTACAGGGTGAGTCCCTCTTGTTATATTGCTAAGGTTACTGTGAATAGTGAAAAATTCTAAGGACCAAGGATATAGTGCTTTGTTCGTCAGATTAATGTTTTTAGTAGCAGTAATCGATTTCGAAAGGTCGACCTTATTTCTAAATATTTCTTCGTTCTTAGTTACATATTTCTAGAACATATCACCAGTAATGTTATAGATGACTACCGGTATTAGCCCTTGAGTTTATCTATTAGGAAATATTGTCCGTGCTATGTTAATTCAGCACTGTAGGAAGTTGCGTGAAAATGTGAATTTTTAATGCAACTTTAAAATACCGTCCAACTAGATGGTATTGAAGGAATGAACAGAATTATTTTATTTACTAAATTATATTTAGAATACTGAATGATAGGGAAATGAATAGAGACTTAATAACAAGATTAAAAATAGCTATGTTATTTAGCCATGTTTCTAATTGATGCTTAAACCGTAACTGTACATCTTAATGCACATTTTATAGCAAATGCTGTTCTTACGACAGGATTAATTTATGTGTTTACTAAAAGCAGGAAGTTTTCTACCGGTAAAACGGTTTCAAGATATTTTTTAATTGCAACGCTCACCTCCATAACTAATAGGTATTACTGCATTTAAATTCAAGAGACATGTGAAAGAAAGATATTAACATATTGAACGAACTATGAAGACCTTGCTGTTGTGGAGCGGACTCAGCTGTGACAAATTTATTTGAACAATAGTTTATTCAAGGTTAATTGGATTTCTCAGTACTAACAACAACCAATGATAATTTAACATCCGATTTACCAATTGGGTTTTATTTCGCCTCATCTAAGAAAGTTAACCTTTATATTCAGTAATGGATATCATACTATTCGAATACTAGTAACACTTAATTATGTTTTATAAAGTTTACGTCCAAAAAGATTAACTAATATTATAGATTAATCGTTCGCTGTGAAGGGTAAGAATTGGTTTGGTGCTCTATCATTTGTAATTTGATCAGAGGCTATGTTAACTCAACCGATCATTCAACCTCCTAGTATACCACGTCCTAAGAGGACACTTCTGACTAAATCCTTTGCTCTATTTATCACGCTGTTCATTGCTTTTTGCATTTGTTTATAGTACAAACGACAATATTTTTATGATACTTGAACAGAAATGTACACGTCATATGTTCGGAATTCAGAATTCGCCTTGTACGACAAAACGACTTAATATGATCGGCGTGTCGATGAAACGGGGACACGACCAATACTGTACGGCGATGTACTTACAAATACCCAAAACAAAACAAATTCACGAGTTATAAAAAGCATAATATGATTCAAACAAATTAATTATAAGTCAGCTAAGAAGAATTCTATTATATCAGTTTGTTATCAAGCATTTGAAAGAATTGTATTTTTTTCTCTTCAAAC
The DNA here is from genome assembly GCA_003118335.3 of Papilio memnon. Classification (NCBI taxonomy): domain Eukaryota; kingdom Metazoa; phylum Arthropoda; class Insecta; order Lepidoptera; family Papilionidae; genus Papilio; species Papilio memnon. The sequence continues at coordinate 3,225,107 of LD700007.1, read as the reverse complement.
TCTTGTTTTCAAATACAACTATTGTATTAATAACTTTGGTGATTTTATAATGAGATTTATAACAACATAGGTATTCTTAACATAAACCATTTCTATGGCAATTAATTAACACATCAATGGAATACAATAGGTAGACGATTGCCCGAATGACAAGAGGGTAAAAAGCGAAACACACGTATGAGGTCCCAAAGAGTTCCAAATCAGTCAGGTTTATTTATATTTCTAAATAACATCAAGTGTGCAATGTCATAAATCTACTGTACTTCAGAAATTAAACATCATCACCAGTTTATCAAATATTCTAACAAAATATATCATAACATCTAACTCATCTAAATCTCATTCTCTGAGTTGACGTTTTCTCTTACCGAAACGCATGGCTCATTAATTTGATTAAAGGCACATCTAGCGGAGCGACTTGCGATCGACTTGACCACTCACAAAAGTGGGGCTAACTGTTTCCGATACTGAGTTACTCTTTGTTCTCGCCTACATTCCTTCGCAAACTCACCGCCTTTAATGTTCCGTGTTTACAATGTACTCGTACGTATCGATTTCTTATTCTTTTCACTTATAACCAATTCGTAATTTCACCTTGTTTTGATCACATCACACATCCGCGAATTGCAAAGAGGTTGCATATGTCTTTATCGTAATATACTCTGTGCTCTAAATTTCCTTAGCCATGAATGAATGTATTTTACTTACCTAATCTTACTTCTCACTAATATTATAAATGTGAAAGATGTATGGATGTTTGTTAGAGCTTGAAGCCTAAACTGCTGAAAGGATCTCGATGACATTTGTCATAGATGTAGAGGATAGTTTGGAAGAATATAGTGTACATGCTTTTGTTTTTTTTTTAATGGCATGTGGACGGACTCGCGGGCGAAAGGTAGTCTTCTATATTTTTATATTTACTTGTACTGAATTTTAATATTGTTTAGATACTTACAAATTTAAGCAATAATTATGACCTATGCGTCCAACGTTTAGTTCGTAACATTTTCTTTAATTCATGTAGTTTTTGTGTCATTGTCATTTGTACTAAATGACTCACTTCTTGTTAACTACGTTTCTTAATTAACACAAACCTTTTTATTGTTAATTGTACAATGAACCTTGAAATTATAATCATTAATTTATCATGAAGTACATGTCTGATAACAGTTATCAATACAACGATATTGTCACAACAGATACTTTTTTTAATAAAATTTATATAGTTTTCTAGTATTGTACATGTTATTAAAACTATCTCCTTAAACAGTTTTTTTTATTTTGTATATTAACTTTTTTCTCACTGATTACAGCCGATTAGAGTTTATTATTATTAGTAATTTAAATTTTCATATTATATTTTTAATTCATTGCCTTATGAATTCTTTGTCCTTCCAAAACTACCCCCGTTTGTGTTCTTACTTTTCATTTGTGTCCATCTTACGTTATGAGATTTAAAAGAATTTTGAAAAGAAAAAAAATCATAAAGATTCAAAATATTTCAATTTTTGATTAGAAAGTTGTTTTACAACTTCTACTTGTATAGCAAGAACTTAATAAAAATGTTAATTGTTAACTTTCTTGATTAAAATCGACATAAATTCGAATGTTAATATTATATATTTGCGAAGTCTTTAAAATAATTTAAAATTTTAAATCCTAGACGAATTTAAAATCTCTGTTTCGTAAGAGAAGTTACGTGGGTAAAAGGAACAGCTCGATACTGTTTATCGGATTATACGTAACACCTTTCAAAAGATCAATTCAAACCAGTTCTGTGATAATATTTCGATTAATCAGATGTAACCGATGCTCTAAATATACGCATCTAAGGCATTACAGATCGAGTTTTATAATCTTTTAACAAATGCTCTAACATAATACAATTTTTATTCAAGCTTGATAACCAAAAGTAACAAGCAGTACCACTAGAGTAATTTCTTAAAATTGTAATTAAACAAATTTTGATCAAGAATAGTTATGTAAAATAACCTGTCTAGGTTTCATGTATTTTATGAAAAAACTAGCTGTCAATACACAAACTTTCGCATTGGATATTAGTAAGAATGTTTGAGAAGAGAAGAGCATCGGTGGTTCAGTGGTTTATGCGCTTGACTTGTAATCTACAGGTCTTGAGTTCGAATCCCGTCGCCATGTATCAATGTGATTTTCGATTTTTCGATCTTTCATATGTACATAATTTACCCGACATTCGTACGGTGAAGGAAAACATGGTGATGCAACCTACACATATCGGAGAAGAAATTTAAACATATGTGTGAAGTCAACCAACCCGCACTTGGCCAGCGTGGTTGACTAAGGCCTAGTCACTTTTAGGGTAGGCTCCGAGCCCCTCGGTGGGGACGTATAGTGAGCTGGTGATGATGATGATGAAGAATGTTTGTTCTTTGGATTCGTACTAACGATGTCTAGATGAAGAGCTAACCACTGAGCATTCAAGTACGAATTAAATTTAATTAAAACAAACAGTTCCCTTCATACGTGCAGATATTGCCCATAACCTGTTCGTACATTACGTCATCTAGACGTAAATGGTCGGTTAAGTTAAAAAGGGTACTTATTATACTAGAGTTTCTAGACCAAGTGACCCGTGTGAATACTGCGTTGCATCGATCACACATGTTTTTACATTATAACGAGGCCTTCAATTATGATTAATTTAATAACTATACATAATTTTGAGTCGGTGAACCGTTTTTAAAGATATATCGCCATTAAAAGAGAGCTAGAAATAACGATTTTAAAGATTCTCATAAAGGTAACATTGTTTCAATTGAGATAAGGAATTAAAGTAACTTTCTGATGCGATGACGTTTTTCCTTCGTCGCTCAGTGCGTGGTCAGAATTCTAATTAAAAAATTTCGTTAAAACCGGTATCAATTGATCGCATTTCTCTGTTACGACACTTTAAGTACCCGGATACTACTTCGATATTAAATTCCATGATAATTGTATATTCGTATAATAGAACAAATTGATTTTACGATACATGAGTTATCTATACCAATATTGTAAAGATTTGTATTTTTGGATTTTTGTATGTATTGAAATAACTCAAAAACTACTTGACCGATTTCAAAAATTCTTTCACAATTAAAAAGCTACGTTATCAGTGAGTAATATGAACTATATTTTTTATTATTTTTTAAATTCACGCGGTCAAAGTCGTAAGCAATATTTCAATTTTATACGGAAACCATTTTTGAAAAGACATATTTTCCTAACAGTAACAGAACCGTATATAATGAAAGTAAATCAAATAGAAATGACCTCATTCTCAATATCCAGGTTATCAAACCAAAACAACTTCAAATAAAGTCATGCTAGACATTTAGTGCACCAAAATAATGAATGATCAATATTCTTTACGCATCTAATTTTTTAATTAACCGAACTAAATTCTAATGGGTGGGCGCGCCATACTTTGTATGAATTATGACAGTAAACATAACCTTTAAGCTCTAAAACAATATAACTGGTACATAATATGTCTATCTCCAACCTTTTATATTATACTAGCTGTTGAAAAAAAAACAATGTAGCCTATGTTACTCATTGATAATGTAGCTTTTTAATTGTGAAATCGGCCTAGTAGTTTTTGAGCTATTTTAATACATATAAAAATACAAATCTTTCTTCTTTATTATATTAAGTACAGACTAACATACTTAAAGTCGAATTATAGCCAATTAAATCAGCGTCAGTTGTGATTTCGTTTAAAATGTAATCATTCCAATGAAAATTCAATGTAAATTAAAACAAATAACTAGATTTTATCATTGGCTTTCCGATCGGGGAAAGTTTAAAAATATATTATAACAAGTAAATTATCTGATGGAATTCACTACAGTCGGATGATTGGGTGTGGTCTGGGCCCCACTTCAGATATCCGGCATATCACGGACAGACGAACTTTCTTTGCGATTTATATACTATGCAGTTACATTTAAACTATGATAATACCGTGAGATAATCTAGGACATTTATTACCGCACTCACAGTTATTTTAGAGACAATTAAACAGGTTTGCCCTTAGAGACGAATTAAAAGATCTGAGTACGGTAGATAAAACAAAATAATTAAATACCGAGAATATTTGTACCTTTTTGGATTTTGTCCTTTATTAGTCAAAAGTACAGTAGTTATAGTTACGTTACGTTATCTATTTGACAACTTAGCTAAGCTAAAAACTAAAATCGACTTTACTTTTGAATTAAAAAAAATTTGCTTTTTCTCGTGCCAAAAATGTTACGCTAAGTCATTGTATGTAAAATTGAATTAAACTAACGCAGTGTTGCCGCTTTTATTATAACCTATATGTTACTAAGTTGTGAATGCGACGTTGCCAGTTTTCGATAACGGTTTCAATGTTGCAATATTTAAAAATGTTAACGGCCTTTTTCGAAATACCTTAAAGATTTTTGATATGCAAATCTAAATATATGGAACAAGCTTCTGATTTAAAAAAATTATCCCCTAACTAATAAAAGTGAGGGTAAAATAACTGTAGCTGCTAATATATTTGACATCGCACCACTTTAGGCAAACAACAACATTATATGGTTTACTTTACCTTGTCTATGCAACCTTACAAACGAGTCAAGATTTGACCTCCATTGCCTAATTTCATGCTTAAACAATTATGTTTAGCTCTGTCGTATAAAATAAACAAAGTCTTAAGTATTCCTTTGAATATTGCAGATAAATAAGAGTTACTGACAGAAAAAAAATTGTTCTGTTAGATATTTCATAAGATTCAATTTGTCATAAAGGTTTTCACACTCTTAATATCATAACAATTTTTGTCCTGTACGTTTTTGTTGTTTCTACATTGGAGTGGTTGTCATTACACTCGTATGTAATAAATATAAATTATTATTGATTATCATTTACGTAAAACTTGCGAGAAAGGAATGTCTGTAGGTTACAATTACATCCGTAACTTTAACCAGTTGTTATATAATGTTTAATCGATGTTTCTTATAATTAACCTCTTTGTTCGGAAGCAAGATAATGACATTTTATTTTTTATTTGTACAGAAGTAAAAAATAAACGGCATCACTTCCCTTTGAGAAGTGAAACTCGGAAGTCATTGTTCAATACGGTTTTTATCAACAATATGTGACCAATTGTATTGCCTATGATTACTTTATCGATGTATTACAATGTTTTCACTTTGACTTCTGCTTTGCGATACTCTGTGGCATCTTAAAGTAGACATAAATTATTTCGTTATACCCATCCATAGAAAATATCTTAAAACGAACTAGGTTAATAGCCGGTTTAATACGGTGGCCCATAAATCTATATTTAAAATCATGTTGAACACCATTATATCGGAATTACTAATACTCGCAATAAGTAAACTCCTCGATATGTACAGCCTCAACGATGAATTTTCTATTAATTACTTCAAAATTACTTAATTTTGTATCATGTACTTTTTTCAAAAGTCTCACTGTGTATAATAATTGACATTTATTGTTTTACGTCATAACCATTAGTAATTAACCTATGACGGCGCATCAGTAAGCATTCAAGGCATTACAACTGGCCGTCACACGTGAGCAACTATGTTGCATTCTAGTTACTTAAAACAATTACACGTATTAATCGACACAAGTCATAATCAAGAAGTGTAAGAATCTGCGAAATCACATAATTTCATTTATTATTATATTAATACAAAATAACCAAAATGAGGACGTAAATTTGTTCGTTATATAAGTGTTTATTGAATGGCTAACGATTATCTTTAACCAACCATTCCGTTCCAACTTTTCACCATCTACATGAAGTAGGTAGATTCTTTGAGCTCAGTTTATCAATTCAGATCTATTGACATCCACACTTTTGTCTATTGGCTTTCAAAGACTTGACGAATAAAAAACGAACAAAGCAGAATATTTATGATCGAATTATAATGCAAAGTGCTCTCGCGTTGCCAGTTTCTTAACAAAATGTCAACTACTCAAGACAACTGTTGCAGTAGAAAGGTCGGTCAGTATCGCAGGCATTCCGATGACTTGTTCACTGCGCCGTGACAATATTGACTGTGACTTACTGTGCCGTGACTTGTACGACTGTACTGACTACGACGTGACTGCACTTTGGTACTGGTACAATACGGTGTAGTAACACTGTCTCGGTCGAGTGCGAATCGCTTCATTTAAATATACGCTTATGGCTTAACGTCTATTACTGCATAACAGTATGGTCTCTTAATCCGATTGATTACCGACCAGCATATGACTGCTTAAAGACGCCGTGATCTTAATTCTTAGTCCTGTTTTATATAAGGTAACTGGACATTTATTTGGCTCGCTTGATTAAATCTTGTTATGTCGCTTTAGGAGCAGAAAAGTTATTAGTAATTATATTTAATCTCGTACTTACAATCTGTAATCAAGATATACACTTTGTAGTATTGATTACATTTGGATTTAAACCATATGGCTTGTTTACTACCGTCTATTACTGACGTGAGTTCCGTGCTCTGTAATTGGCTTATTCTTATAGTTGCCTTTAGCTCGCCTCTAAGTACATTTAACAGTATAATCACGATTTACACGACACTTCTTTGAAATCCAATTGACAAAAAGGATGTTATATTTCCTTATTCCGTCCAGGAAACAATTTTTACAAAAATGTTCTCTCGAATAGAAATAATTCGCTTTATCCGAATACAGCTACGATAACATATTTCATTTTATTTTATAATCTGTATTATTGTGATCGTTGTATCAATCATAAGTCAAAACGAGTTATCTAGATTAAGCTTGGGACTAGAATCGCCTACCATTGCCCCGAGGCCGCCCAGCTTTTGTCCGAATGACGCAACCAAAGATGAGTTCATTTACTAGACAATAAGTTACCTTCGCATCGTTTCTTTAAACTTGTTGAAGAGAAGGGTTCTTTATTCACATGTTAATAAATCTTTAAGACAATTAACGCTAACCCAGTACAAGATTTATTTATCTATCTTTCTTTACTTCTCACCGAGGTTTAGGAATTTAAAATTCATCTTTTCTCATATTTTTTTAAATTCTGTTAATTCCTACCATTTCGTTTAAGCACCTGATCAATCAATAGTAGTAAATTATCCAATTATTCTAGTTTTTAATGTACAAAAAATTATAATTGAAGTTTATAATAGTTAAAGATTATTGTCACAAAGAATATAAAAGCTGCGTACAAAATATGTCGTGTAATTTCTAAGCTGTTCTCGTTCTGTTGCAATGTGTTGACAATACGCCAAGGTTTGTGTTAACACTTTATCTAAAAGTAAACTACTGAACACGTACAGACCCTTCTTTCATAAGCATGTACTAGTTATCTCTCAACGGAGTTTTATATTGTTTATAAACGTTGTATTTGCAAATAGATTCAAATATTAAAATCACCATAATCGAATATAAAATCGTTACATACAAAATAGAAAAGCTAATTGTTCAAGTTACATTCTTATGTGTAATGTGTTTGGTGTTAACGAATTTAATGTTATTACTTAAAAATTATCCTTGTTTTCTGACTATTTAACCCCGGAGAGATGTTGACCATAGAAATTAGACTTTATTAACCTTAATTATAAAAATTACGTTAAATACGTAAGTCAAATTAAAAGTGAGTTATTTAGACGCAAAAAGGTTAGTGCGTCTACTTTCTCGTCATCATGGGAAAACGGCAAACAGCTCTCCGAGATGACGACTTTCTCCGCGACGTCAGCTATCATGTATTACGATTAGTTAACATTAACCTTTCTTTTTTACAAACAATACATTAAATATGCTAAATGCTGCATTCTTCTGTACGGTAACTTCACTATTCGTTGCGTAATAGCAGGTCACTGAACTATCTTACAAAACATCGCTTTATTAAAAAGTGTAGATACTTTTTAATGCCTATAGCAATTTTTTAATGGATTTTAATAATTCTATATACTTTTTTATAAATTGTTGATGTTTAATTTCAATGAATTGAGATTAGATTGACAATATTTCTTATTGACTTGGTTTATCTTGATAGGTTCACTATTCTAGATTTAGTCTAGGTCATATTTCTATGTGACATAATGTTTTTGTTTATGGATATAGAAGTTAAACCACTAATCTTATATGCTTACAAGATTAGCTTGAGCATGTTTATTGGATTAAAGAAAATTGTGCATTGATCTGTTGTACATGAAAACAGGGATACGTACTTATAAGGACGAAATTAGCTTTATTTATCTTTCAAATAAATAAAGTCTTAAACCAATAATAAAAAAATTAATAGGTGGCCTAAGTTTGACAAGAAATAATTGTGTCAATTTAAAATTCTCCGAAGATCTTTTCCCTAGTAAAATTATTATTTCAGAATAGACGAGCTAATCTCCTTCTTCATTGCGTCAATTGTAATACATTTTCTATTTACCCTGTTTTACATTTGTTTTAAACCATTCAATACGAAGTAAACCAACACAGTCAAAACAATGATTCTTTACAACGGTGTGTAACGTAGTTTTGCAATAGTCACGTAGTGTCAGCGAACCCCGCACCGCGACCTCTTTCCCCCGCTACCAGCCAAGCGTACCTGTGCTCACTGCCACCGGCTGAACCGCATCTGTCACGTGATACGACCACGCTAAGTTGTAACTGAACAGTCGAACTGTTCAGATAAATGTGTGTAGGCCAAAATAAAACTGTCAGTTGAACTGTACAGTTAAAGTTATGCTTACACACGCACAGTTTTAATAAAACTGTTCAGTTAGAACTTAGCGTAAGTAACGGGCTTTATAGGCTACTGGTATTGATACTTTTTTAATAATATCGTTTTCCCATTGAACGGTGATCAGATTGTAATATGTGTAAGATATCCGTAAATCGTTTATTATGTTGCGTATTGTATGGATGTAAAAAAAGCGAAAGGGAGTATCAAAAGTGTTTTTCAGTCATAAAATGAAAACATTATTTCTCACTTATAAAAATATTGTAGTTGAAACAGATTTTATTTTTCCATATTTCGTTAAGCACATTTTAAACTCATGAAATCTTCTTAAAAGCTAAAAGTAACTCTTACTTTTTATATCAACTTAGCATTCAATATATTTTTTTATTATTTGTATAACATGTATCGTAAAACGAGCAAAGTATTGACACATACAATCATTTTAAAACAATTTCACGCAGTAAGGCCCGTGCATTCAACACTAAACGTTACGAAATGTGTTGTCATTCAAGTTTCCTGATTACAAACACGACAGACAATGGCAGCGCCTCTGGCTATGACGCTCGAACTAGGGTGTCAAGGCTATCACATTTTTGTTTTTTTTTTTTAATTTCCTATATTAACTTTATCTCAAACCTCTATAAACAATTCATTTCATTATGCATGACTGGTATTAATCAAACCGGATTTTACACGCCCAGTATTAGTAATAATTTGATTTTAAAATCAGTTTAACTTAGGAACCACTAAAGAAAATTTATTTTTAAAGTAGAAAAAAAATGATATATTGTATATCAAGAGAACTATGACCAATTTGCAGTTAAATTTACCGATTAAAGATTTCGATGTTGTAACAATTCTTTTTTATACTTGTAAAGAATATTATGTGTGTATGAAGTAACCTTTACTTATCTCTGACATCATAAGTTGAATGATTTTTCGACTTGACACTAGATGGCGTTAGTAGTAGTAAAATAAAGATACTTGAGGATGTAATTTCGGCTGTCATGTAGTTTTTATTATACCAATATAATAGAAACCTTGTAAGTCTAAAAATAAAATTAGAAATTCCAGTTGATTTGAATAAAAAAACACACTTCTAAATAAAAACTACGTTTACACCATTATTTTAAACCTATCTTAACAACTGTTCTATTATGTTATCTAACAAGAAAATGTCTGCTAAAACAATTACTGTTATATTAACGTTTCCCACTTATTAATAGACATTGACACATAACTTTCTCAAGGATGTTTTTATGATTATAACGAACATAATAACATTTAACATTTATAACCAATATGCATCCTGTTATAGTTATTTAATAATACATATCCATGCTTTTATTTAAAAACATAGATTCTAATAAAGACCAAGAATAGCAATTGGAAAATTAAATCTATCGTGTAGGAGATTGATCCATTTTTGACCGACTTCCCAAAACAAGGAGGTACTCAAGTCGTCTGTATTTTTTTTTAATGTGTGTTACGGCATAACTCCGCCGCTAGTGGACCGATTTTGAAAATTCTTTTTTTATCCGAAAGGTAGTGCTTGCAGGTGGGTCCCATTTTTTTTTTAATTTCTGGAGTCAAAGACGACGCCGTAGTTAAATAGTTTAGCTCAAAATCGCGGGACGAAATTTGGGGTCACTTTTGTTGTATAATATTATCATATTAATTCGCTATCTAAAGTAGACATGAGATCGGTTATTGAGTTTGACTGTTGATAATTAAGTAAACATTGAGCCTTCTTATAACTACCATTGTAAAGGGCCACGTGTTAATAAAATGTCCACTTGCAGGAAACCATTCATACTGCGTAAATGTATAAAGCAAGGTGAAATGATACGATTAGATGAAGAAAGTGATACGGTTTACAATTAATTTGAACGATAACTAATTGTTTAGGACAACGAACTTCGGGCAAATGGCAATGCCTCACTATCGCAATATTCTTCACTCCACTTCAATGACCACGGTGCATAATTTAAGAGACATGCAATCTTTTTGTTGATTATTCTAGAACTTTCCATTCGTCCATTATAACTTTGTATGGAAAACTTTAGTCTGTTACCGTGTTAATTAGTCTGATAATTATTATAAAATATAGTGGAGTTGAATAAACATTATTAGGAACAAACTTTCAAACGTTATTACTTATACATTTTTCCGACTTTATACTTCTTTAAATAGCAGTGAAAACTTCAAACGGACCTTTAAATTGAACAAAATTAATTCCAAAAGACCTTTCAAACAATTAATTGGTTAACATATTTATCTATTGATCTACTGATTTCTGTCATTAAGTTGAAGTTCTTTTGGTTAAAAGAATGAAACAAACATCGAGTCAATATTGGCTAATGAATTGACATTTGTTGAGATTCAAACATAATATTACCGAAAGTAAGTGTGAATAAACTTCTTAATTACGTAAGTGTTAGTTTACTTAGTGTAGTGTCGATGTTGCGGTAAGTTGGTTATGGGTCGATTGCGATTTGAGGCCACGGCCGGCTCTCTGATTGATTGAGTATCACATTAACGAGCTAAGACTGTACGCATGTTGCACAAACATACTATTTAGCGAGAAAACTCTTTCTGGCCACAACTTTGGCATTAAATTGCACTATACAAGTATTGAGTACTACGACACCTTAGAGCGGTCGGTGTTGATCCATCATGATCGTCTATAACATTCCCGCGTGCGTCTACTTTTTACCAGCTACCTTCCAGTCAAAGTCCCGTCCAAATCGGTCCACCCGTTCCAGAGATAGCGGTCCGGTCGCCATTTTGACAGCGCGGAATTAAAAAAAATGTAGCTTATAATATGCCCGTCCATGTCACCTACCCTTCAGTGAAAGTCCAGTCGAAATCGGCCCAGCCGTTTCGGAGAATACCCGGAACAAACGCGGCTTGCGGACAGACAGACAGACAAACATTTTTTAAATGCGATTTTCGTTATCAGCAACGCAAATACATCATCTGCCCGAAATCTGGAATTTTTCTTTAGATATTACAAACATACACTCCACTTTTATTATATGTATAGATTAATGGCTGCTATTTGCTGAATTTCACGTTAAATTGTTTATTAGGATTTTAATTGAGGTTATATTGAAATATAATACACGCAAGGAATAATAGAAACTCGTAATTAAGTAATATAATATTTTACTAACAAAAATAATAGGTAATAAACAGAATATTTTTAACTTGTTTACTTGTCTTCGGATCAATTTGCATATTCTATTTAACATTTTCTTTAAAATTAATGCAAAGGCTACCTGTAAATCCGACTTAACGGGTGCATTATTAATTAGTAAATAATCCTCACAAAGATCTAATCGGCAAATAAAATATATTTACATATTGTTTATGAATAAAATTAACATTTGGGTATAGAAATAAGAATTCGACACTATTTTTATAATCATAAATGTCAAGTTCACATGGAAGAAAAGTAGTAAATTAAATAATGCTTTGTTGATGATAATCTGATACAAAAACAATGTATTATGATTTTAGTGATAAATAATAGCTTTTGATTTCATCCAGGTCGATTTACAAAAATCTTTAGCGGAAAGTGGGGTATCCATTCCTGCATATGTTCATCTGTGCCAAATTCCATAGGAAACCGTTTTGGAGATACTTTAGAAACATCCATATATTCAATTTTTTAATGCCAAAACTGAAAATTACCTTTTTGAATCGTTAAATAAATAAAAACCTATTTACAATCAAGATATTAACGAAATGAAAGGAGCAAAAAGTTATGGACAGGCAGGTAAATACTAAAAAAAAACAAATAAATATTTTTACGTAAGAATATAAAGTACCCAATATAAAAGGTTTGGAAGATAAACAACTGTAATGTAAAATATACATTTACTTATTAATAAAGGTATAAATAAATGTGATAAAACGGTGATCCGCGCAATAACATTCGAAGAACAGGTTTCTTTTGAATATCAAAAAAAACAGCGACAACTCAATAAAAAGTGAGCAAACACTTTACCTAAATAATATTTTCTTCGATAGTTACATTAAAAAGGTTTAATTTGAATGACTTTCAAAGTTCTTTGTAACCTACAGTTACAAATTTTATTACTTTCCGATAACATGTTATTGGAATGCACTTTTGTAATAATTAAAATAAAATAAGTACGTCTTTTGGTACATATATGGTCTGAGGTTTCGGTGATTATTGAATTTAGACCTTTCCAAAAGTTGTTTAATCGACAGTCGCCGCCCTTGAAATTTACGTATAGATAAGCATATAATAAATGGAAAGGAAACAACTCAATGTCCTAGAGCTTCCGTAGTTGACGCTATAATGGACTCTTGCTTAAAAAAAAACAATAAAAATGCTGTCAACCCTACTATAAAAATACGTATGACCTTTTACCTACATTAATTGTAATTACTTTTAACGGTAAAGTCTGTTTAGCCGGCAACACCGTTCCTTTGTTTTTCGGTTATTTAATTATTCAATTTGAACACAGCAACATACAGCTATGGTACACTGGTTTACTTCTAAGTTCTAATTACTTTATTTGGCAAAGGTCAAAATATTTAAATTGCGTAATAATTTCATTAATAATTAGTTAGACTTGTTTAAGATAGTGGTTTATTCAAGTTGCGTAATCGTTTTTACATCTAGAACATTTGAGTATATTGAATTTAAATGTCGTTTATAATAAATTATTCATATATACCTTGCTCGACGATATTCACCTTAAAAACATTGGTCGAAGCTTAAGGTGGTTTAGTCGCGCGCTCACTCGACAACTATACGTGTTCTTATCGAGTCGTGGAAATATTATTATTTAAAACATTAACGATGAGTGATAAAGAAGTGGTTAGTGCGGTTAAAAATAAAAGGACAACACATAAAAAAGAAGAAGAAGTGACATGTTGGAATTGTTTCTCAACAGAAGACGATTGCGACGTTGAACCTATACCGTTAAAAAAGATAAGGGAAGAACAGAGAGAGAAATTTAAACTTTACTCTTTTTTCGCGTCTGAGTTATCAAAACCGAAAGCGGTATCTCTAAAACAAAAAGTGAGTGAACATTATATTGTTGGTAAAAAGTTAGATGAGAGAATTTCTCAAAATGTTGAAGTAACTCAGTACATTCAAAATAATTCGAAATTGCAAGCAGCTAGTGGCCAGCATTTGTCAAGAAAATTAGTATCGACTACTTCACAAACGTCTCCAAAAGTAACAGACAAATTATTACCGGGCATACGTAGAAAAGTGGATAAGTCAACTGAAACAGATATTAATATTACTATAGTAAAATTAACTAGATCAGATAGTTCGTCTTCTAGTAGTACTACGCCAGATTTTAGACCCAGACGAAAACTATTACCTAAACCAAGCACTACTTCTCCAAAACTAGATGACACAAAGGGAACTAAAGGCGATGTATCGATTTCATCTTCTTGTCGTACTATAGATTTAGAAGCAAGTAAATCATTGACCAGGGATATTGTAGATTCGAAAATAAAATTGCCCGATCATATATCAAAAACTGTTGAACCAGTTCCTCAAAGAAAAAGCACTCGACTATTACCAGAGTCTGAGCATACTGAAATTAAATCACAAAAGATTATAGGCCTTGATAAAAAGATAAGTAAAGATGATACTATTGATGCAAACAAAAACACATCACGTGTGTCTCAAACCCGAACCTTAAAAACACCTGAACAAAAGCGCAGTGAATTATTATCATTAGGGAAGAAAATCGTGAAACCGTATACACCAGATAGCCGTAGTAAATTAGATAGTACCCCGTCTACGAGTTCAGACCTTACTCCTAAAAGAGCAACATCTACCGAATCATTAAAGGAAAAATCTTTGTCGTTGAAACAAAGATTACGGGAGCGTTATTTACTAGATAAAACACCTAAAAAATCTTCATCAATAAGCGATGCTAAGAAACCTCAAGATGAAGTATCGTCACCCACGGAACATTCTAAATCAGTTGGATCCTTGTCACTTAAAAAGATTCTAAATGAACACTACTCCATTGATAAAGAGATTGACGAAACAATAGCTAAATATGCAGATTTGACTAAATCAAAATCAAAGCAGACAGACACTAAGCAAGACATTATTGGGTCGCAATTACAATCACCAATAGGTCAGCCGCGCTCCTCAAACAATGAAATGGATAGTAAAGACGAATTATCTGAACGTTTAAAAGCAGGAAGTAAAACAAAAATATCATTACATAGTAGTGGGTCAGATCAAGATGAATCGTTACCTAATGAAGATATTGATAAATTTAGTGACACTTTTCATGAACAAATAAAAACATCAACACCAAAAGTTGCAAGCAAAGTATCTTCTGAAATTGGAGGTAAGGTTTATGAGTCTGTTGATAAAGAAATCGATGAAATGATTTCAAAATGTGCAGTTCTATCGATTTCAGACAAAAACGAAAATAACGATAGTGACAAAGTGTCTATTCCTAATGTTAACACACCAATAAAATCACTGGAAAGAAGTCCAGTAGAGAAAATTACTTATCCAGTGTCAAGAATACCTATTAAACAACCTTCACCAGTTACCACCAGAAAAGATAGCTTGGTTTTATCAAGAATAAGCAAACTTCAACCTGAGGTACCAAGTAAGGGACATGTTTCTAGTGAGCCTGTGCCGATAAAAAGAACATCTCCGTTAATTAAAAAACGTGAACCCGATTTTGGGAAACCTAAAAACGAGTCATTGCTTTTTGCGCAAAAATTATTATATCCAGAAAATAAAGAAGGAGCTGTAGTGCACTCAGAAAAGACAGATAACACTAGTTCTAATGGCTCTGAATCAGGATATGCAGGTTCTTCAGCGACAGCACAAGACATTCAGGAAATGGAAGCTGTCAATAGGGAACTTGAATACAACATTCAAAATAAAAAAGATCTAAGCAAAGCTGATACTCCGGACAACACTTTGAGACGGCAAACCTTTAAATCGTCTTTGCCTGTTTTAAATAGAATAGTTGAAAAGCGAATTTTAAAAACTACAACCACATCAAGATCACTGAGTACGGATATCAACAATGCTGGCACCAAAGCACAATCGCAACAAAAGCGGTGGAGTACTTTATCTACTCCTCCAAAAACCATATCATTACAAGGTAATTTTCGAATCATATTTTTTTCATTAAAATAAATCTCTATTTGTTCAAATTAATGGTGATATCACCAGATTGATGCACATTCAGTAGTCTCGTAATAGACTGTAATAATTGCTCGCTAACATTATTAACTTTGGCCTCATGGCACGTTCCGTTGTTCACTGTAGTTGTTCTTGTATCGCAATACGAGTCACTACAGGAAACAAGCGCAGTGGACAGGACGCGATAAAATGTGGATTTTGTGCTTTATTTACATAAACTCACTCAATTGGTTCCAATTCAGTTGTGTTGTGTACAAACGAGCGTATTTAAAATGCCTACTCTAATTAGCCATAAAACTGAATCTGACTCTTTATCGTCCGAGACTCATAAACCAAAATATAAATCAGTGATTGTTCGCTACCAATACGAACCCGTTAATATTTACGATATTCAATCCGAACCTCGCGAAACAAATAAATTTACCTCAATGATGAGTGTGTGTTTTCAAAAATTGTGTTGTTGTCGAAGTCTGCCTGAAGACGATCACGATTCTCCTATCGGAGATCCTAATTCTTCGTTAGTAGGTCCGATACGGAAGAGTTACACTTTAAACAATCAATCTAGAACAGCTCTACCATCGGCGCCGACTATCATATTAAGCAGACCTCTTGACGATGAATCGTCGACCTCTACTTTATCAAAACCTGATTCAATTACATCTAGTGCTACTAAAATAGTTGATAACGAATCAATAAAATCTACCACCGTACTTCTAATGGCTGACCGTAAGGAAAGTTCCAGAAAAGTTAGTGAAACTGAAGTGAAAGAATGTGATCCAAAACAAATAGAAGCATCGAGCCGTGGGAGCACGTTAAGATCTGGTGAGAAAATGTCCTTCATTCGTGACGTACTGTCGTGTCGGGACACATTCCTGAAGTCTATGGAGTGGTTCGACAACTCACTGACTAGGGGGAAAAGATGTCGCCCAGTCAAAGCGGACGAGTGGCTTGAGTTGCAGAACGAGGGTACCAGTGCCTTGCGACATTTCTGCGCACGCACCGATCCTCTACTTCACAACACAATACTTTCAATAATTAAAACCTTGTTGTCCTTTAAACGCACTGTTAAAACCTTTCTCAACTAAGCACAATTGCACCCAATTAAAAAAATCACAACACGTTAATTTAATAATTTCGCAAATTAATCAATCCTAATTGGCACAGGATATACTTGATTATTAGCAATGCTCAGTTAATTTTATACTAATTTATATATGTTATTAATACCCCTAAAATATAATAGATATTGCGTTCTTTGTTAATTTATGATAGCACTTTGTCAAATTGATTGCATTTTGTGTAATCGTGCATATAATATCTTTAAATAGTTTTATTATAGTCTTAGTAAATAATATTTTATGTAATATACAAATATATTTGATTCGGTCACCTTGAATGTTCACTTTGGACACTACGATAGGCTAAAATTATTCAAGATATTATCAAAGATACCTACAGCATATTTTAATCAATATATTTTATTTTTCATATAAATAAACGATTCTCGTCGTTTAAGAATCTGTTTTAAATCTGAAGTGGATAATCTTGTAGATTTAAAATTCTTTTTGTTATTATAATCCCGGTTTAGTATTAAAACCGATACTAGAATAATTGTTACAAGAAGGATCTAATCTGATATTATATTTGTGATTTAACTGATAAATAAGTTGGGTCAATCCCGAGATTTAAATTAAAAAAAGTAAATTGGCTGATACCAATCCAATGTGTGAAACATGTGATGGAAATATCGTATTTTGTTCCCTTATCTGACAGTGACGTCATTTTAAGCTATCTGAGCCTATCAGGCAATGGTGGACAGGCCCTTATCCTCCTTCAATTTAATAATCGACCTAAAACTTATTTTAAACTATCAGGCGAACTTTTGTTGAATTCACAATTGTTGTAATTTATCCGACTTTCATGTAGTTTGTTTACCTAAAGTAAATTACGGCGTGTTTTCAGTATAATGCCTAAAACATCTATATCATACTAATATTATAAATGCAAAAGTCTAGATGGTTGGATGGATGGATGTTTGTTAGAGTTTGTAGCCTAAATGGCTGAACGGATTTCAAATAAATTTTGTATAGATGTAGATGATAGTCTGGAAGAACACATAGGCTACACTTTTGATTTTTTTCATTCTACGCGGACGGAGTGTCGAGCGAAAACTAATTTTACAATATATTTACACATAATTCAATAAACGATGTTATCTTGTTTCCAGATGAGGTGTACCTGTCAGATAATGCGACACTGTCTTCGGGCACGGCGACACTGCCGCGGCGCTCCAATTCACCTCTACCACATGATACTGACCGCTTCCCGATCAACAGGAGTGGTCTACAGGTAAATAACTAGTATAATAATGGTTCCTTGACAATGATAGCTCGTCTGCAACTGGCAACGCTGGTCTACTAGTATTTGTACTTTGCCGAGCGACCAGAGGACTTGGTGTTACGGTTGTCCATAGACATCGATGCACCCCGCGTTTCTATATTCACCTATAATATAAGAAAAATATTATACTAATAAATACAAAATATTTGATTGCTCAATATTAAAAAAACTCATGAAATTATCTTTCACATACTTCCAAAACGTTTCTGCTAACGATGATCTAGGATTTTTAATAGATATGACTAGATTCATAATATTTTATGTATGTCTACTAAGTAGAATAGGAAAAAGTTGTTGATAGTAAAACGGTATATTCAAAGATTAGTGTTTAAGAGCGTTGTAGTGTAACCGAGCGGGTATTGTCTCAGGGGCCATGCGGCCATTGTGCTTACGAGTGCCCGCGTCAGCTTGCGAAACGCCTGCGAACCAGATTTTGCAAAACGCTTGCACTCAATTTTAACTGAGTCACACGAGACTTTTCGTCAATAAATTGTTATTTTTACCACTTTTAAAAGTCAAAAAACGACTAAAGTAATCTATACTAATATTATAAAAAAGAATAAAACTGTATTTTTGTATATATTGAAATAACTCAAAAATACTGGGACGATTTTAAATTTTTTTGTTATAAAATAACTTTGTTAATTTCACGGGGACGAATTCGCTAGCTAGTTAACGAAGAGTTAGCTAGTTAGCTTAATTCATGATGGGATTTAACACGAGTGAGATCACTAAAACTTTTCTCGAAGCCCAAAAGAGACTGTCGTGCCCAAAAGGGCACGACAGTCTTATTACGCGCGACAGTCTTATGTCCTTGTAAAGCTAATTGTCACATGTAATTTGGGGGTTTAATCACTGAGTTAATATGAGAGTATAATTAAACTAAACAAGAACAATTAACATAAAGAGCAGGTTTAACGTAGGCCGACCACTAACGCGCTTTATCCGAAATGTTGTAACATT
>LD700007.1:3190113-3200901 GCA_003118335.3 Papilio memnon | reverse complement strand
ACGGAACGTTCGATATCTTTACATAGTAGCCTTTGTATTGGTTTTAAAGTTATTAACAAGTACTGTTAATATGGCCGACCTTCTATATTTTTTTAAATCATTTGCAATCGAAATATCTAAAACCTGCATATGTTTATAACTCTTGCATATATTAATAATAAACCCTTTACAGGTACATACATGGGGGCGAGTGTGAACTGGATGGACAGCGCGGGCAAGGAGGTGACGCTCTGGCAGACCATGCTGCAGCGACCCAACTTCTGGGTAGAGGGCTCCTTACCGCTGCGACCGCAACTCAACAACTAGGAAACATCCTTATTACTATTGTCCAAATATCTTGGCGAGAACTTTGTACGAGTCAAAGACCACAATTTTAGGCCTAGCGTAATTTAAACGCGAACGCTGCCCATATGACCTTGAATCGCAAAGATATTTGAAAAGATCATAACCTACTACCGCGATACTCAAATCACAACATTCCATTCTCTGCATACATTTCTTGGTCATAATAAAATACGACCTTTGTGCCAATTTTTAAACCTAGACTTAGATCGCACAGTACCTATAGCGATATGGATAATATCTTCAAAGACCATTCCCCAATTGAATACATAATTGTGTTTCTGTCCATCAAAAACACCCTGTATATGGGCTGGCTTTAATATCGTGTTTTTTATTTTAATATTATATAATGTAAATAAAACTTCTAATACATTCCAATTGTTAAATATCATGTGATCATATAAAATACTCTGAAATTTGTTAAGAAATTATGGCTCTTTTATTTTATTTTTTTAAGATAATTCGTTGACTTCGCATGTGGTCTATAATAAAAATGCCTGACGTAATTGACTTATATTTAAATAATGTTTACATAACTAGTATACATTTAAATGAATGCCATCCACTTATCTACAAACATTCCTTCTACTATAAAATGTTGAAATATAAAATTAACATAAGTGTGTTCTAATGACAATAATATTTGTTTCCTTGTCTATTTGTATTGCCTATAAATTTATTTAGAAATAACTACGTAAGTTAACGCATTTAAAATAGAGTAATAATGTACAAATTAAGTTCTCATGAGTAAGTTTTTGCTCATGCAAAATGTGATTTTTTTGGATAGGGTACATTTCCTTAATTACTTAATAAGAAAAGTGTGTTTATATAATATTTTGTAAGATGTCTGTGTATACTGGATTTGCGATATTTATGACTTTAATTGTTAAAGTAAGCAAACGTCCATAGCATGTAAAATAAAATAATTATATTTGAATCTACTTAACATTACATAAAGTTGAGATAATTTTTCGTTTTATTTTATATATTTTTATATACTTAGATGTGTAATTTAATGATAAATGAATAAAATTTGGAAGAATTTAAATATAAAATAATAAAAATCATGTTGCATTGTTTTATTTTATATTTCATAGTGTAGCATTGTCGTTATTAAAGTTATCAAAAGGGATCATATCCGTCCCTAAAGTTTAATTACCTTACTCTGTAAACTGAACCAGCAGGTTCAGCATGGTAGCAAGTAGCAACCATGCACAAGTTATGTGCTATGCTATATGATGTTGCCATGTATTCTAATTAATTTGCCGTTAATCGCAGATTCTGTATGCGAACGTCCTATAACATTCATAAACTATACGTAATTAAATATTTGGCATACTTGCATACATAACCAATAGTGACCTTAATTGGGAAATGTCGGGTCTTGGAAAAACATTTCATATTCATCTAAAAGGTTTAAAACATTGTTTTTAATAGGTTAGATACATTTTCTAAATATTTAAGTAACTCATTTGGAGTATTCGTTTTTTTATCTGTGTTTGTAGATGTATTTTATTATCTGTCGAATACAACAACAATCACTTACTGTCACTGTCACACCATATTTGATTTCTGCTAACAGACTGTTTTCAAGTTTAAATTGTCTGTTTCGTTTATAAAGTATTCGAATGTGAATCTAATAAGTTAAATTAGTATTTAAATTAACAATGCAACTTAAAAGTAAAATATTTTTCGTGTCGTCGATATTCTTTATTACGATAAGATCAGGTAAGAAAAAGTTGTCAACACGGTAACGCCCTAAAAGTACCAAATTCAATGTTGTTTCTTTTTATTTTAGTTAATTCGATCAATTGCTATCAGTGTTCAGGGACCGATTCAGAGAATCCTTTCGAATGTAACGAGTTCTTAGAAACCGATACAGATTTATTAGCGAAAGATTGTGCGACCATCCATGATGCTCAGTACTGCATCAAGCACGTCGGTAGATTCGAAGGTGAGACTAAAGTGCTAATGCTCTGGGTCTCCGGTATACTAACGTTTATTTAGCTACTTAATAGGCTGGTAATGGTTTAACAAAATATTTGCATTGTATAACAAAGATGTTATAACACCCTAGTTATCTCAGCATGGTTTTACCATAGGGTAGGGTTCTTTATGATCAAGTTGATAACTAATGTAGTTTTCTAAAGAATCTAGCACTCTTAATAACCGAAAATTCTATTTGCTTCTTATTTACTAATATTATAAATGTCTAACTTTAGATGGATTGATATTTGTTAGAAGTTATCTCATAAACTGCTCAATGGAACATGATGTAAAACCTAATCTTAAAGAACACAAACTTCATTTGATTCAATAAGTTTTTTAAATTCTGTGCAGAAGGTGTTTTGAGTCTAAAGCCTATTTTGTAGGTATTATGTTGTTAATCATTTCCTGGTTAATTAATTTAAAATTAACTCTATACTATTTTTTTAATCTAGGTGTAGGAATAGAATGTTACCAGTGTAACTCCTCTAACACATTGGAATGTGGTGATGGTCTCATTAACTTAGACGGAGGATATCTGAAGGCAACTTCTTGTGATCATGTGTATAATGCTCAGTATTGCATTAAGCAGTCAGGTTACTAACAATAACAATATTAAGCGTAAATATTTATTATTGACCCTTTATTCGATGTGTCGAGTTTGATGAAAAAACGAAATAAACTACCAAACTAGTTTATTTCATATCCAAAAACATGACTTAAAATAAACAGTTTTGTTGGCGACAAAAAACACTGTTGAATTAAGGGTTAATAAAATGCATTTTTTTACTAAATGGATATTTTATGCACTAACTACGCAAGTGGTGTTTTGTATAATTTAATGCACTAATATTTATGTAAGATTTGTATATGCTAATATAGGTAAATGGGGATTGGGAATTCAGATTTGATATTTTAAACACATTATTTGTCCACGTAATTAGATGAGATTGTTGGCACTGGGCACTAATACTTTAATGGTAAGTTTTTGATGCATGTTATTTGGTTGATTCAAATTAAAAAAGCGGATCAGCAATATTTAAAGAAATATTCAAGTTTTATTTGAATTTTACTATGTTTCCTTCATATTTTTAGTCTGATAGACAGATCATAAATATCTGTACCAATCTAAACAGCATGCTGCTCATTCCGATAAGCTATGTCTGAATCAACCAATTAATTCTAAATTAATAAAACGTTGACATTATATTCATAAAACTTTCAGGTGGGATTAGCACAAAAAGATTCTGCTCCTCACTAGATTTGGGCAATTATTGTAACTATGTCGGTCAACCCGGAGACAAACTGGAATACAGGACATGTATATATACTTGCAGCAGTGATGGATGCAACTCAGCTACAGCTGTCAAAATATCAATGACATTGTTTATATTAATATTTGTTTCATTTATGTGCACATAATGTTACATTTGACATTTGCATTGTGGCTACCTCTGACATTGCCTAGTTTAGAATTTACAGACTGATTCTCAATGTCTATACATTTTAACTCAATCATTCCACTTTATTCCCTGTAATGTAAAATATTTTTAAGTTTTATATTAATTTTAAGACTAAGTCCGTCCAATTAAAAATATGCTTATGTTTATATTTATATCAAATGAAAAGAATTTTTATTGCAGAGTTTTTATTCATATTCAGAGTATTTTTTTTTTATTTTGTTATGAAACATTGATTATGCAATGGGGAATGAAATGAAAAATTTTTCGACTTGTTTATTCCATTGTTATGAAAATTTATTTTTACCCAAAGTATTTCTGGATAAGTGTACATAACTTTGTTGCATATCTGTTGATACCCTTAACTCTGTTTCCATTGTAAAAACCACTATATTTTTTTCCAGAGAATGAAATAAATGACATTATTTTTGTATGTTTCATGAGTGGGGATTTTTGATTGTACTGTTTATGATACTGTTGTGTTCATGTGTGCATCTATTGGTATACTTTTAATACAATTTTGTATTTAGAACTGTTTTATTTTTGTATCCCGATATCCCAGTTTGTCAGTTAAGTTAAATCATAGGATTTAATTGAAACGTGCCCTGTCTGAGCATTGTTACAGGTTATAATAAAACTCAAGTGAAAATGTTCAAACATTTATTGAAAATTTGTGCTACACAAGCTTTATATAAAAATACACAATAAATATTAACGTCGACTTAGCCAAGAACTAAATTAAACCAGCTATTATGCAATAATACTTTTGTCTTAACTTAACTTACACTAGTCGTTGCTTTTGTCCAGAACAATGGAATGTCAGGTGATGCATAAGTACAGTCAGCGACAAAGCGACTGTCAATGTACGAACATTGGACAATTTGTGGAAATCAATTGACAAATCTTGATCTTTAGCAATGCTATGGTAATTGTCCATGCGCAATTTATAAAATACAGCGATCTTTTTAATTAAAAAGTCAATCACATTATGATTATTAATAGAACAAATCAAATCGGAACTTTCCGATTTTTTTACCTTGTATTTTGTTTTTGTCGCTGACTGTACTTTGCAAACTATTAAAATAATCGAATAATTTTCCTCAATGTTATAAAAGGTTCACATGTAAGCGTGTAGCACCTAAGTATTATCTAGCTTGTATTGCTATAGCTTTAAAAAAATATTCGGCATACAAAAAGTTCAGGTAACCTTTTTGTACATCTTTTTCACAGATTTAAACGTGTCTGGCACTGGTTTAGAAATTACTGTTATACCAAATTACAATAGAATATCTTTAAATGTTTTCTTTTTTAATTATAACAAAGTAAAAGTCCCAATAAAACGAAGACATACAAAACTAATGTACATTAAACAATACTAAAATAAATCAGACTTAAAAATATTAAAAACAAATCACTAACAAAGTCAAACTTAAAAAAATAATGCAATAAACAATATTTTGTGCAAAAGAAACAGTGATATTGGGAATAATAAATCACAAGACAAAATGCCTCAATATTCATTGCACAATGTTATACTAATAATAAAATTTCTTTTATTATAAGTTGATCTTCGATTACAAATTCCGACAACTCATTTTGTATCCAATCTCGGTAGAATGTACATTTCGTTAGATTTCTCATGTTCACTCTGAAGATAGCTTCGCATCTCAGAGTACGAAAGAATTAGTATGTACTTAAATATAAAGCTTGAACAACCAAGCCATCTTATTCTAAAACATTCCGATAGCTAAAGAAAATGCAAAAATATAGGTTTAGACGAAACTAGGCCTTACCATCACGAATGTAATCACATAAGCTACAACTAATTGCCAGAGGAGAATAAAAAAAACTGTCATGGAAAATATTTTGTCAAAAAAATGTATAATTTTGCACTAATAGCCAATATAAAATTTTGGAATGACATCCAATTGATCCCTTATGAATAAATTTTTATTTAATACTGTTTTTCTTTTGGCTAATTAAAAAAACCAAGTTGATATCAAAAACAATTCATTTTGGAATATTCTTTTGGAATGTTAAATTTAGTCATGATATTTATCATTTTTTATTACTATCAAAAGTTTATAAAAAACATTCAACATCAAAACTTTAAGCTTAATTAATCACACAAATTGTAAGGTCAAATAACTGCTTTGTTCAATCTTAACATTTAAAAATTCAATGTCAATAAAATTGATTTGACACTAATTTTATATAAAATTTATTACATAATTATTATGAAAGATCACTTATATATATATATGTTCATGATTTAAAACCGCATATAAGGCATATATGCATCAAGCATAGCAACGATTTCTTGTCAAGTTTCGCACGCTCATGCGACACAGCCACACTTAAAGTCGACACATAGTCCTTAAGTGAGCCTCTAATCTACACTAAGAGACTGATTAAGTAATTAAACGTTTCTGCGACAATTTGAGATGTGGCAAAGCTTTATATTAAAATACAGTACATTTTGTACTGTAAGCTTCAAATCTCACTGGACATACAAGGAATGCAGTTATAATTACAAGTAGAATGCATACATTTACCGTTGTTTTGCTGACAAAATGTTTTGCTAACAAATATCTTTAATGCTGACATTAAAGATATTTGTTCACTAAACATAAAATATGTGTTCATACATTGGTTACAATCGTGTATTAAATTTAATATAGGTCAGTAAATAACAATTCCGTGTTTCATCAGTGAAACAAATATCAAAAAGTACTGAATATTGTGATGATATATTTCTAGACATAGTTTAGCATAAAAAATATTGAATTTTAAACTTTATTGCATAATACCATCCAATCAATGTACCACAATATCTAGTGAACATTATGTGACATTTAGCGTAGCTGCGGTGTCAGCGGGCAGCAGCTGCGGCGCGCTACTGCGCCAGGCGAGCCTGCAGCGCGGCCAGCAGCTGCTCCAGCTCGCGCACGCGCTGCTGGCTGTGCTGCAGCTGGCGGCGCGCCACGCGCAACTCCTCGCCCTGTCGGTTGAACGCTACTCGCAGCTGGAATACAAAATAAAACAAACAATAAGCTAATTTGCACCCTAAAGCTGTGATTTTGAAGACATCCAGGTGTGGACGGTCACAGAAAAGAAAAAGTTGAGGATTCCAAGTCGAAGAAGAAATGTAGCAGAAGGGGATGGGTTCATCAGATTAAGAAAAAATAAAATATTAATGGTTCATCCGGAACTGTCTGCGTGGCTAAAAACAAAAGTAAGCCTATGTGTTCTTCCAGACAATCTACATCTGTGACAAATTTCATCAAGATCCGGTGCACGATTCTGGAGATGCCATCTAACATCCATACATCTAAACTTTCGTAGTTTACCTCGTGCTCGGTGGCGAAGACGTCTCCCTGGTTGATCTGTTTGTAAAGCGGCACGGGCTCGGCGTCGCCGGCTTGCTTGCCGAACATCTTCTGCAGCTGGTGGAACTTCGTCGTCTGGTTGGCGCTCGTCTTCTGCGACTTCTCGTTTATACCCACCTGAAAACACATTTATGTTCAATAAATAACTGTCACTTGACAGATACCTACATTTATAGTTTATTTAAAATCTCAGTATCCAAGTTGATTAGTTGGAACGCGAACATGTAATGCAAGATTCCGTACAATCGGGAATTCTGGTAGTAGAATACTTCGAGCTTAATTGTTAACAGACGCAGTAAGTTAAAACCTGTTAACCGAATACCTTTAGATAGAGCTTTTAAAAAGGTTAAAATAGTAAATACAAAACACTACCTATTTCGTTACTAAAAATATTCTAGTAAAAACATGCATATTAAGTTTACATAATAATTATAAATAAATAATGATTATTCAAAGGTTCGCGAGTCGCAGTTTGACGCCCATTGATATGAAACGTTATAACGTGTGTGTGCGTGCGGTATAACAGCGCGTGTTGCCGCGTGTTAACGTGTGTGGTCGTCTTTTGCCGCGTGATGTCGCGTGTTAACGTGTGTTGCCGTCTGTTGCCGCGAGATGTCGCGTGTTAACACGTGTTGCCGTCTGTTGCCGCGGGATGTCGCGTGTTACCACGTGTTGCCGTCTGTTGCCGCGGGATGTCGCGTGTTAACACGTGTTGCCGCGTGATACCGTCTGTTGCCGCGTGTTGTAGCGTGTTACCTCGTGGTGCGTGTCGCGCGGCTGCCAGGTGGCGAGCGGGCGGTAGTCGGGCGTGGTCTCGCGCGACAGGAAGGCGAACTTCTTGCGGTTGTTGGCGTCCTGCGGCTGCAGCGCCGGCGTCTCCGCGCTGCCCGGCCGCGGCTTGTGCGTCGATATCGTCACACCTGCACAAAACCAACACAAACATCACTTCTTATCTATACTAATACTATAAACTGGGCCGATTCTTTCACCATTATAAAGCTACGTTATCGCTGAGCAATATAGGCTACATTTTTAAATTTCATTTTGACGAAGTCGCGAGCAACAACTATTATAGTACTTATAAATTCACACAACTGTAAGTTCAACAGTTCTTAGTGTGAAATTCTCAGAATAGATGTACAAGAGTGACCGAGAATGTGGTAGATAGATGTGTTCATTAGTGTAATTTCGGAAAAACATGCGAAACTGACGACAATGAAGTTAAAGCGTTTACAAATGAAAGATGTAATGACCAGTTTTCATGGAGATGAGGAGCGGCGGCGCGTTCATGCCGCTGAGCCAGTCCTTGGCGGTGAGCGCGGCCAGCGGCGCCGCCGTGTCCGGGTACAGGTCCTCCTGTAATACATCAACACTTTTTACAACTTGCAACACACAAATACAAGTGTTATTATTTGTGCAATATAAAGTAAGACATTTAGTAGGCAACATTCGGTTATCGCTATCGCGAATAACTGTCGTAGTCATGTGCTTTTATCGTTTTTATTCCTGCACATTTTGTCAATTCTAGCGATCGTTAATTGAAAGTCGATTTGTCTAGGCGTCCTGATTTTATGTGGCATTACTTTTTTAGCGTGTTCGTTTTGAGTGTTTTTGCTACATGTTTAGGTTTTATTAAGATAATATTGATACAAGTGGGTCAGTTATTGTGTAAAGCACCTGGAAGCAGTCGGACTTGCGCGGCACTATCATGGAGATGGGTTCGCAGAGGCCGCGCGAGGTGTGCAGCTTGTAGAAGCGGAACACCTCGCACGCCGCCGTGCTCACGCCGCGCTTCGGCATGAAGCCCAGCCCGCGCTGCAACACACGTATACATAAGAAACTGCTGCAATGCTCGACATTAAATCACCTGGAATCTAAATCGCAGAAATATTCATACTTTACTGGGCAACATTGTCACCGACTATCTCAATTTTCTGCTAATGGCTGATTTAATTTGTAAATTTTATTTTCCTATATCAAGTACTTTTATTTAACCAAAGCTGCAAATGGCTAAAAAGGTAACCGAAACCACGACTACTTTTTTAACTCATTCACGCAGATTTCTTCCCAGACTGTTGTGTTTTTTGTTGCAGATATTTTCTCTACCTTTACTGTAACTATCACTTATAAAATCCTAAACTCCCATTCCCAATCAACAGATTTTAAAATATTGAAGTTTGGGAGTATACGAAGATACTGATTTAAAAAAAATATTTTACAGTAAAAACTAATCTGGAGTCCATTAATAAAAAAACAAATTTAATTATTGTTTATTACCTGTGGGTTCCCCGAGAGGAACTGGTTGAGGAAGTGCACGTAAGGCATCTGATCCACCACCTCGTAGTACCTGATGTTGCCGTCGCCCTTGCCCGCCAGGTACACCTACGAATATATATTTATTTATAATATTTTTTGCACAAATAACAATAAGTATACTAAAACTAAGCTACTACAAGATTTGAGCAAGAGCGGCCTTATTGCTATCGGCAATCTTTTACAGGCAATATCATTTAAGTCAATTTCTATAATATGGCCATTAAATTAAATAGCTTGAGTATAGTGTCAAAAAATAAACAAAATGGCCACCATCACAAACTGGCGGATGACATACTTTTGTACAAACATCACAAAATAGGTATCAAATGGATGGGTTTGAGAAGTAACATACATTACACTATTTCAAATCCAAGATGGCCGCTATGAGAAAACTCCGAATAACTATGTTTTACTATGACTACGAATTCTAGGAACAAGTAGTAAAAAAAAACTTTTTTTATTCCGAAAAAAATAGATTTTTGAGTGATCTTAAGGGACCTTTACATATTTATTTAGCTGAGGGCAGGTAGACTCCCTGGGGACGGTTGCTGCCCTACCCATTCATTCGGTAGTGGTATGTTTGCACTGACCATGTTGGTATCGTAGTCGTAGTACGGGAAGACGACGCCGGAGGAGCTGTCGATGGTGTCAGCGGCGAGCGGCGCGGCGAGGTCGTGCTGGTCCCACAGCGCGTACTGGCGGTCGCTGTGCCGCGAGAACCCCGTCGTCAGCACGCGCCCCGACCCCACGAACGTGCACTTCGACGCCTTCGTGCCCAAGTGACAGACACCCTCCTAAACAATTACGATAAACAATTTTATTAATCTATCATTGTTAAACAATCTCAAGGGCCATCGTCGTCATTTGTATATTCGAATTTTGACCTTTGCAATTGAATTGTTGTGCATGCGATAATAAAAAAAACTTTATTTCATTGTTTACATTTGTAAAACTTAATTGCAAATCAAATGCTCAAATGACAACGAAGGCCTTTGCTATTAGATAACAATTACCGTTAAGACATTATCTTGCTTTGATGAATGATTATAATTGAGAGAAACTCATAATCCTGGGAACTAGAAAGATCACTGATACTACATTTATCCCTTTAAAAATGGTTAAAGATAATTTGTCTTCCCTATATTATTACTAAGATGTGTAAATAGGTAAATATAGTATTGATACTTGGTATAAGGTTATCGTATACGGTGTTAGGTGCAAGGGCGGATCCAGCTTTGGCGCCAGTCATTTTCGCTTTGGTCACATAGTCGTGGTCAACCAACCAGCTCAGGAGG
>LD700007.1:3164864-3175748 GCA_003118335.3 Papilio memnon | reverse complement strand
AACAACAGTTTGATAAGTCCAGTTTACGCATACTCTCACATTGAGTAAAATTCAAAGCTAGTACTATCGATCTTTGATATAACATTTTTAAATAATTCAATGTCTAAGGAAATATTTACGTTTCTCGTTTTGAACGTCAAAATCCACGCATTTTATACACTAACTTTATTATAGTTCTACACATTCTACGTGTTTTTAGTGTCTAAACTAGATGCCTTTAACGTGTTCTATTACTTGCGCATGTTTATCGATAAGAGAAACATTATCAAGATTGTAAACGGTTAAATTTTTATATGGTCACGTATTGATAGTCCCTTATGAAATGTGATCTATTTGGTTATGTAAATTGTTATATTTGTATTATACATTAATTATAGTGTAAAATATACGATTCATTATTAATTATGATACTTTTAACGTTCTTATATTATAGAATTTTCTTTACCGTTTACCGTAATCGAATAAAATTTGCTCAATCCTCTATTAGCTTAGAAAATTTACCTAACATGAAATATTCCAATAACTTATATGACAATGATAAAAATTGAAATTTTAGTTTACAATAGTTATGGGTGGAAACAAACCCCTAACCAATACAGCTTAAGTTGAATAACTTGAGATGTGCAAAGTGTCACGATGTGATGAGAAACTTTAGATGGATCGATGGATATTTCTTACAGTTAACAACACAAACGGCTGCACGGATCTCGATGGAATTTGGCATAGATGTAGAACATAGTCTGGAAGAACACATAGGCTACCAATTCAGTTTTTTTTTTAATTCAACTTAACCTCAGGGTCTGGCTGTTATAGAAAGAGTTAAATTAAATATAATTAATAGTATAGACAAAGCTATTTGATATTGAATAAGGACAAACGTAACAATTACAATAATGTTTTCATAGTTTGTCCTTATTTTGATTTACGTAATATCGTTTACCTTGACTTATTGTCTGTAATAATGTTAATGAATGTATTTGTTTTAGAAATGTGCCGAGTAATTACAAGATCTTATTCTTGGCTGGCGGGGGTCAGGGCCAGTTTGCCGCGGTGCCTCTTAACTTGATATCCAGGACTGGGACCGCTGATTATGTAGTCACAGGTAATAATTGGAATACTCAGCTTGAAAATTTTTAATCTTTAGATACCTTGAAATTGAGATCCAGTAACCGTATTAATCAGTATTCGGCCGCTGCCCTTTCTAATGTATTCTAGATTCAATGCTTGTTCTACTTTCCTTTATTATGATTTGCTCATCTATATCTATACTAATATAATAAAGCGTAAACACACACTTCTTTGTTGCCAAAGATGTTAGCAATCACAGCATGTTTTTGAATAATCCTTTTTTTAATAAAAAGCCCAACACTTACCTCACGCTTTAGGCTATATATTTTCACGCGATTAAACTTAGGGGGTAAATATTTTGGATAAAAACCCTAACGTGGGAAAGAGACCATAAGTTGCTGCCAACATCAAGGAAGCAAGATTGCCATGGTTTGTCATCATGTCATGTCATTTTGACATTTGCAATTGATAATTTGACAAATGTAAACAATAAAAATAGATAATTTAAGCCGCACAGGAACAGCTAGTAAAGTATAAAGTTAAAATGGTTATATAGATCTAGGTGGTCAGTTGATGGAATCTATTTTTTATGCTCGATCGTAAACTTTTACCTTTACGATTAAGTTGACCTATTCACCTTTTGTCTATGTTTTTAATTTTCCTCTTATATCCACAACTAATTTATCTTTTTCCTAGGTGCATGGTCGGATAAAGCTGCAAAAGAGGCGAAAAAGTATGGTAAAGTGAACCTAGTGTTGCCAGCTACGGACCGTCACACGGGCATCCCAGACGTGTCCTCGTGGAAATTGGACCCTAACGCATCTTATGTTCATATATGTACCAACGAAACTATTCACGGTGAGTTACCTTGTCTAAGTTATTGTTTGTCTATGGTTCATTCTCTCTTTCCCTGTCCTTCTCCCTCTTGTGCTAAGATCGCTAATAGAACAACTCATAGAGGTCATTTCTGTAATTCCGGTCTGCAGTATAAATTAAATTGTTTGATTTAAGTTATTGATACAGATAGATAATTAAGTTGTAAGTCTCGGAGTGTACAAGTGTATACATAGATCATATGTTGAACAATTTTGTTTATTTTTCAGGAGTGGAATTTGATTTCATACCAGACACAAAGGGCGTGCCTCTAGTCGCGGACATGTCGTCCAATTTCATGTCAAAGAAAATTGATGTTTCCAAAGTAAGTTTCATAATTATTTGTATGAAATCTCACAACAGTATTAAAACTTTTTCCACAGTGAAAAGCTATCAATTACATAATAATAACTATTATCTTGTTTAACTTGCATACAAAATTATTTTTATTTTCATGTAAAGTGAGGTTTCGTGTGCATTGAAGCGTGAATGTCAAGTGAATATTAATCAACTGATTTTCTTAAGTTTTTGCAATTAAAATGTATAATTGCGTTAATTAGTACAATTTGAAGGTTGCATATATAGATACAAAAACCTAATATCAATAGCGGCTAAAAATTTAAAATATTCTTAAAAAAAATTCGTTACTGAAATATTATTAGTATTTGAAAAATGTATTTTTATTTCGAGTTCGGAGTCATCTACGGCGGAGCGCAGAAGAATATTGGCACAGCGGGCGTCGCTCTCGTCATAGTGCGAGAAGATCTGTTGAATCTAGCGCTGCCAACTTGCCCCTCTATACTGGACTGGACTATCACTGCTAAGAATGATTCCATACTGAACACACCACCTATGTTTGCGTAAGTATTGCAACGTTTCATCCCTAATCTGCGCAAAATGTTGCCATCTCTCTTACATATTCTAAAATATGAGATAACAATATGTTTCTGGATACAACTCAATTTCTTCAAATATGTCCTTTAACCACCTCGGAGGTATTCATGCAAATAATGAATGTGATTTGATAAAAAATTATAACATCTCTTTAGTGGATTTTGTTGTCTCTAATTTGTGATCGGAAATTTTCTTATCGGCATTTGTTTCTTTTTGGTTGTTTCTACGTGTGATAACAACGATATCGGTCACTGTTAAGGTTGAATTTACCTGTTTATCTTTTTGTTTTTATTACGAGTAGATTTACATATCTGCTAATATCTACATACAAGTGTAAAACCACAGTTTAAATAATAAATTGTTATTGTCGTTACATTTAAACTTATGAAATAGACAGAGACAGAAAACATACATTTACATTGTCGAAAACAAAGTTGACATGAGTGCGTGATTTTTAATTCAATGAACTATCGTATTTTTGGTTATGAAACCGGTTATAAGCGGTTTTTAAGTATTTGCATATCTTTAGACGTATGATACATGTCGTCATGACTCACGTGTTTTGATAATAACATTTAGAGCGTCCACACCTGAAACTAAACTATCGCACAACTGTTTAGTCTCGCTTTGATTCCTATGAGCTGATATGGAGGTGCGCACCCTACTCGATTTTTAGTTGTGCAACTAAACAGTTGAATTGGCTGCGAAACAATCGACAATCGCAAAACTGTTGTGCGATAGTTTAGTTAAACGCGTGCGCTCGTTGTTATAGTCTACCTTTATGCTAGTCTCTAAGTCCGCTTTAGCGGTTTAGACGTTCAGTGTTGGCTGCTAGTTTTAAATGAAGGTTTGAACTGTTCAGTTAAAGCTGAGCGTATAAAGGCATAGTTTTACAAGGGCAACATAATAATTAAAGTTCAGCAAACTGAACGCATGTAGCTGGTTTTGCTAGTTGCTAGTTGTTGTATTATCCATAATCATGTTTAATTTTCAGTATTTACATAATGGGCAGAGTTCTTCAATGGATAGAGAGAGAAGGTGGTTTGGATAAGATGTCTGAAATGGCGACAAAGAAGTCTTCTCTGGTTTACAAAGTAATAGAAGAGTCTAACGGTTTTTACTACGCCCCAGTGGCCAAGAATGCGAGGAGTAAAATGAACATTCCGTTCAGGATCGGTTCTCCTGAAGGCAATGATGTCCTGGAGAAGGAATTCTTGAAGGGCGCAGAAGCAAGAGGTCTCATACAGTTGAAAGGACATCGGTAAGGATTAATATATAAAATATTAGCTATTGAGTGTGACTTTGTCCGCGAGAAATTAAAAAATAATAATAAATATAGTCTGTGTTACTCACCGATAACGTAGGTTTTTAATCATGAAAGAATTTTTGAAATCGGCCCAGTAGTTGTTGAGTTCAATACATGGGTGAATATTTGCAAATGAACATATTAGACAATTTAAATTTTTTGGATGTATACTAAAATACAATTTTTTCCGCTTTATAACATTAGTACAGATTCTCAGTCTTAATCTGTTGTTAATCTTACTAATACTATTATATAAATGCGAAAGTTTAGATGGATGGATGTTGGTTAGATGTAGCCTAAACTGCTGAACGGATCTCAATGAAATTTGGCTTAGATGTAGAGGATAGTTTGGAAAAACACATAGGAATATATAATACTTGCTTTTGTTTTTTTTTTAATTCCACGAGGACAGAATCGGGGGCGAAAGCTAGTTATGAAGAAATATAGAAAAAAATCTCCTCTATGTGATATTGTATTTGTTTCTAGTGCCTACATACTGAGTTTTTTTTGTTATATTGATTTTTTTTATTATTTTGTAATTGCGTTTTTTATATACCGACGTAAAGATCGATAGTTGAAAATAGTCATAAATTAGATTATGACAATTGTGTGTTTATATCCCCAGCATGGTGGGCGGCATCCGCGCCTCCACGTACAACGCCGTGACGGTCGCGGAAGTGGAGACGCTCGTCACCTACATGAAGGACTTTCACAGGCAACATTCCAAGTGAACTACCTACTAAGTTGAACGTTTCCATTTTTGTATTACGTTAATGTTATAAAATTTTATTTAAAATTGTTCTTTATGAGATTGGCTGTGTTTTGGAAATATACTTTATTAAAAATTGATTTTGTTTTACTTATCCCTTGACTGAAAATGAAGACTTGAATCTTGATAAAATCTAAAAATGTTGTCATTATCCGATTACTATTAAAGATAGAATCGCAATTCGTCATTGCAATAACGTGGAACAAAAACTTTGACACAGTTTAAAATGTGGAAAAGTGCATGTGTTCTATACAGATGATATGAGTTCGCGAACTATTTAAACGCTATAGCTACCTTCTAGTCAAAGTCTCGTCCAAATCGATCCACCCGTTCCAGAGATAGCGGTCTGGTCGCCATTTGGACAGCGCTGAATTAAAAAAAAAGTAGTCTATAATATGCCCGTCCATGTCAGCTACCCTCCAGTGAAAGTCCGGACGAAATCGGCCCAGGCTCGGAGATTACCCAGGACATACGTGGCTTGCGGACAGACAGACAGACAGAGAGACAAAATTTTTTTAAATGCGATTTTTGTTATCAGCAACGCAAATATACCATCTTCCCGAAATCCATATATTACAAACAGACACTCCAATTTTATGTATGATAGATAGAAGATTCAAACAATTGACGAATATTATTAGTTTTAATAATTACGTCATGCGACAATTATTACTAATCTGAGAGTCATTGTTTATGTTGATATCGGTTCATATTCTCTCGAGTGCCATCATACGAGTAATAGCCGTTAATTACTGGGTCAAGAGTCTTATCTCTTAAAGCTTGTGTAACAAACAAATACATTTGCAAACGCCACATGTTAGTCATTTGTGTATGTTAAAAGACAAATATTTGCATTATATTTTAACATTTTGACCTCACTCAAACTTGTATTGATAGTTCATTTATTTTTACTTTTAGATTGGATTTACTCATCGGCAATCATTTTGTATTCTTCAAACTTAAATTTAGATTTAGTAAGATTTTTGTAAATCCTAATCTCTAGGTCGGCGCAGTATGTAATGCGATTTTTTTAATTTTATAGAATTGTAAGAGATATGAATTCCACTGTAATAGTTAAAGCCTAAGAGCGCGCGCACACTTTTGACTAAACGATCACACAACTATTTAATCGCGCTTTCATTCCTATCAGCTTATATGAAGGAGCGCTCACTACTCGATTTTTAGTTTTGCAACTAAACAGTTGAATTGGATGCAAAACAATCGACAATCGCACGAAATTGTGCGAAAATCTAGTCCAAGGTGTCGCTCTAAGGCGTGTGTGTACTTTAGCATGTTGAGTGACTAGATATATAAAAAATCTAAAAACTGGAGAAACAAAAGAAAACACAAAACATAAATACATATTAATTTATTATTCTTTTGTATAAAATATTACTGTTAACGTAATCACTAATGTGGTAAATTGTGATGGATATTGAACCACCGAAAAGTCACAACACGGCGGAATAATTGAGTATTGCTTTACTTCATAGGGACAGGTAAAAAAGGTTAAATTACATTTTTTTAAATATAAAACCTATAAGTAATTTAATATAAATAAAAAACAATTCTCCATACATTATTAAAAAAGAATGTACTATCAGATATGTATACACAACGATAATCGTCACTTAATTATAAAAAATATAAATCTTTACACTTTTTTTCATCTACACATTCACACACAGATAAAGTAGAAATTACGCATATTATAATACAAAGAGTGTACAGATTAAAAAAATATTACTCTCTTTTGTAATCACTTCCTAAAGCACAATGTGCACACAACCTTATATTACAAAATATTGATTAAAGATAATAAAAACTAACACCACGAGACTACTGAGGTCTATATTATATAAATATACAATTCATTACATTATATTTACATTTTTCTTTAATAAAAATGGAATGTATAATTCGATTCAGAATCATGATTTGGAATTCCCCTGTCATCTGGTATGGCATTTCGCGCCTAAAAATACTAACTTGAGCATTTTCTTCGTTGAAGTTGTAATCTCAGAACATCAACACATTCACTGTTTTTCATCTGTTCACGAGAAAATAAAGGATTTGAAATTATTGGTATCAGTTGAGTAACTGTACTATTGACTTATTGACATTACAGTTCATTGAACTTATATTTGGTGGGGGCTTAAATAAACAGTAAGTGTGTTAATACACATTCTATTTCTATAAAAATATCTTAAACTAATAATAAAGCTAAAAGAGTACAAGATTCAACTGTATCAAAACTCAGTCGTAAGAGTGAAACGATTCGTCAAAAGTGACGTGAATAATGTTTATTATTGCATCAAAGGTATTATCACGTATATTCGTGAGAACGTTTTCATAACGTAATCGACTTTGTACAAGATTTATCGAGCCCTACCCCGGGCGTAAAGTATACTAAATATCTCATACAAATGTCGATAACGTTACGAATACGTCCCCGCAACGTTCACGTCTTTCGTGATAGACTCTATACACCGAAATACAACAATATGAAACTAATTCGATACAGTACTATAAGTTTGACCAGAATACAACACGCTGTCCTCACCAACTTATTGACCTTCACTGTCGCTGTCACTCTTATCTGAAAACACAACATGCATTATTAAACCATAACTAATCATAATATTATATTGTATTATACTAACAAGCAAGCAAAAGTATACAGCAGTGTGTGTTGTTTATTTTAATTACCGCATTCAGAGTTGTTTAAAGAACACTTAAGGAATGAGATTTTTTCAAACTTAAAAAAGGGAATTCCTCAGTCCCTTAGTGACCAAATAACTCTGGGTGCGGCGCTATTTCAAGGGATATTATATCGTAATAAGTAAGGTTAACTAAAGTGTATTTAAATACGTTTTAACATTATTTTTTAATTCTAAACACTACATGGAAAATATACAAATACAAAGCAATAGCACAGTGAAAAGCTGCATAAAAGTACATGTGCACTAATCTAAGTGCGAAAATAATACTGACCTTTCTTACCCGGATACGCGTGCCTCTTCAGTCTGTCGTATAGATCCTCCTTCGTGCCGTATATACTGGCATTTGATCTGGCTAAGCTGTTCATTTTGCCACTCATACCGTTATGTAAACTCTCCTTCATGTACGTCTCATTGTAGAAGTTCGGCATCTCCCAGCCGTCTTCTTCATCGTCATAGTAATGTGCGTATGTGGAATGATGAGATGGTGCTATCGACTCCGCGTACGGTGTATGGGCTCCGTAATAGAAGTTGACTTGGGAGCCGTTTTGGTCGATAGCTGGTGTTAATGTCTTCTTTGGTTCCTTCTTCTTTGTTGACCTGTTGATAATTAATCATTAAGATTAGAATGCATTGCCAGCCTTTTGTATAGCAGTTTTTTAATATTACATGGTGGCACACGTGCAAGCGGACTCATGAATTCGCTCGCCGCGGAGCCATCGCTGCCTATAGACATCTGCTATCGCAGATGAGTTGCCTACCCTTAATTGACGAAGGAGGAGACACGCATAAAGAGGATATTTCCCCTTCCTATAAGTCTCCTCCAGCATTAAATCTACTATCCCTTCCCTTATGTGCGTACACTCATCAGACGAAACTAGAAATTGCTTCCACTTGACACCTGTCTTCTGTGTGGTCGTGGTATTGGGTGGGGCGAACCGGCCCTGCAGTGCAAAGATGAAACCGACTCTACCGTTTTAAAACTTCATAGTGGTGGTAAACAGATAGAAAAATTATTGTTTATGATCGTTCTTGTTTTGTATGTTGGTGTATTTACCTGGCACATATCATCCAAACGAGCAACACAAGGAATATAATGAAGATGACTCCTCCAGCGACTCCGCTAGCGATGTACGCGAACTCGCTCTTGTCACGGCAATGGCGGCCAGTAAACGAACCAGTGCATCTGCAAGAAGGCTCGCCTCTCACGTCCTTCACACATTCGCCACCGTTGTCACAGTAGTCCAGACAGACATCTGTAAAAATATTTAAAATAAATTATAAACCTACGCCATCTTTTGGTGTAAATTGCAAACGTCCTTAACACCTTCGGACATTAAAATATGCCATCGACGTAGATGGCGTTGTTGTACGTCCCTTTTGAATTGCATGTTTATTAAGTACAGAAAACCAAAGTTAAAAAAAGAGATGTCATTGTTCTTTTGTAATTGCATTCCAAATTCAATTGCAATTTTATTGTAGGAAGGATCGGAATACATAAACTATGTAGCATTATTAAAAACTTATGTTTGTTGTACACGAGAAATTCTAACATAGACCACATTATAAGTATATAACTGCAAAGGTCAATAGAATTTAAATAATAAAGAGTGCGCCCATTTAATTAGATATGTATACGGATTTCGAAAAGGTTAGGATTTGTACAAAGGTGAATCTACACTTTAAATGAAAACTGTAACCTATAACCTAAAAATTGTATCTTTTTTACACTCTGGTGAGTCGTTTTGTTGGTATTTTGAGGATTAAAGGTTAATAGGGCAGGTATCCAAATACAGATGCTGGTAGTTTGTGTATTGGTTCCACGGTTCAGCTGTGCATTTGATGGGAATCATATTTGCATATAGATGTATCGATTCTCGCTGAATAAACCTCGGCATATTGTTAAGCCGATAAGCTTTTCTATAGTGATAGTGTTGCATCCAAATTTGAATATAAAACACGATCTATTTGAATACGAGTACACGCAAATGAGAAAGATTACGTAAAAAACTACATAC
The DNA here is from genome assembly GCA_003118335.3 of Papilio memnon. Classification (NCBI taxonomy): domain Eukaryota; kingdom Metazoa; phylum Arthropoda; class Insecta; order Lepidoptera; family Papilionidae; genus Papilio; species Papilio memnon. Next base: position 3,166,100 of record LD700007.1, on the reverse strand, counting down.
TATGGGTGTATGGTAAATATGACCCTCCAGTCTTACTTAACTCATAGATAACTCATCTATACTAATATTATGAAGAGGAAATATTTGTGTTTTTATATGTATTGAAATAACTCTAAAACTACTAGGCCAATTTCAAAGATTCTTACATCATTAAAAAGTTACGTTATCAGTGAGTAACATAGGCTATGTTTTTTATTATCTTTTAATTTCACGCGAACGAAGTCGCGAGCAACAGCTAATAGTACATATGCATGAGAACAGAAACACCAATAATCTTTACAGCTGGTCAATTATTCTCTTGCCGTTCTTTTTGTAAATGTGCAATGTTTTGCTGTGAGGTAAACACTTGGGAAATTTAGTTCTTTATACATGTTATGAGAAACAATAGTTCTTTGTCACGCCAACTTGCGTTGTGTATTGATAAATACTAAATTTAAATACAACACAATTACTAATAAGTAATGTATTTTTAACAAATAAATAAAAATAAAAATTATATTTTTTGAAAACGCGCTGTTTTTAATCTGTCATAGACATATCCCACTAGTAATTTTATTATTATTTATCTAAAGTCTATTGGATGTTTCGTTTCGTTTACAAAGTCGTAAGTTATAAATGAGCGACGTTTAAAATTATGCAAAGTTTTCAAAGGCGTTTGTAAGCTTTGAAGGCAATCAAGCGGACTTAGCTCGCGGATTACAATAATAATTGCAAAGGGGTTCGGATTATACTGGATTTCTTCGGCAACGTTGTGGCAACGCTTTAAAGTTTCTTGGATGAGAAACAACAGGATTATAACAAATCATTACTTAGATGAAAGATTACCTAAGATTATTATTTTTTGCACATACGGTGTTTAATTTACTGTAAGTTTGTATGAATGTGTTAACACATTCAAAGCCACTATGATTTTCAAACTTATCTAATCTGTAGCACTGAATGTGTTAAGGCTTATTACCATTATTAGGGCGTGTCCCGCCACTGGCTGAAAGAGGTTCAGATAGCTTAAAAGTGTCAGACACTGTCAGATAGAATACCAAAATCCATCACATATTTTATACGTTGGATTGTTATCTAACAATTTAGAAGAATTGTGGGAAGGGCTCTTAGTGTTACAAATGGCTGAACTGATCTGTATGAAACGTCGAACAAAGTTATTTTAAAGTCTTAAATCTATACTAATATTATAAAGAGGAAAGATTTGTATTTTTGTATGTATTGAAATAACTCAAAAAC